>SNQJ01S0007439.1:79634-96705 GCA_010110895.2 Picea sitchensis | reverse complement strand
CAGACGACGACCATTGAAATTAATGACAAGGAAATGTCTATGACTCATCCGTGATTGATTACTAGCCAAATTCTCCATTTGATTTTATTAAGCCACGAGTACATTAGTTATAAGGTAGATCTAAATGAATTATTGCCCTTAGTTTAAGGGCCTTACCCCTTGTGTTGAAAATATAAAAGAATTTAAGGTCATTATAATGAATTAACCTCCATATTTCATTATGCTACCACATCAATGTAAACAAATAACAATGTCCTTATGTTCCTGAGTTATCAAGGCTACATAGCGTTTTTCCAAGGCGAGGGTTTTACATTTACATTGTTCCACAGTAAAATGTTAGTAACTTTCCATTAAAGGACAAAACCCTTACCCTATTGTAAATATACAAGACTAACATCATATTAGTAACTAAAAGTAACAAGGTAACATCATAATCAAATGACAACATATAAAATAAAATGTTTAATCATGACAATGGTTAAGGGTAATAGCACTTAAAGATGACCTCATAATGATAAATATCATCCTTTTTCAAGATGACATGGTAACATCATAGTTACCATGACACACATATAATAATATCAATGTTTAAAATGACAATGTTTTAAAGGTAATAGCATTTGAAGATGACCTCATAATGATAAATATCATCCTAGTTAAAAATGACATTGTAACATCATAGTTAAAATGACACACATATAATAATATCAAATGTTTAAACAGGACAACGTTTAAGGGTAATTAAGGATGACATCATAATTATAAACAACATCATATCTATAAATAACATCATGTTTAAAATATCAAGATGACATCATAATTAAAATGACAATATGTAACAACAATATTAATTTGATCATAAAAATAACAAAATTTTAGAAAGGACCAAAATTAATAGTAATTAAAATGCCAATAATTAAAAATAGCCACATTTAAAATGACAGTATATAAATCACCTCATAATTATACATTATTGGTGACACTAACATTCCTTAAATTAAAAACAAAAATATTTCCCTTCCCGATTCAGCAGAAGTATCATTGAATTCACCTTTAATAAAAACTAAAACACAACACCGTTATCTGGACCAATCCCGCCGAGAGGGAAGCCAGAATTGCTAAATCGGAGGCAGCGTAGCAGGTGTCAGGGCGACTGACAAGGAAACAGTCAGTAAGGGTTGGGGAAGGTGAATGCGTGGGTGACAGATTTAAATGTTCTTTTAAAACTCAACGCTAACCAACGCTCCATTACGAATCAGACAAAGGAAATAAAAATCGAACACCCGCACTCAAGGGGTTCACCCAGTCTGGAAAAACACATGCGCAAGGGTTAAATTCGACGTTGATAGCGTGAAGGAAGGGCTGAATCGTTCTAAGGGAAATCCGATTGAAATTGGATAGTAGCAGTCAGCACCTTTGTATACAGTAGTGAGCCATCAATACATAGTTGCGGGTTGGGGCATTTTTACACCCGTCGAATGGTCAAGGATGCTGGTCTTCCTCCTCACACGCACAGAGGATTCTCAAGCAATATTGAGGCCGAGTAATCTTTAATGCAGACGTTGAGTCAATAAAACGCAGACAGGGGTAGCAACGCAATTGGTAAAGGAATGAAAACCGATTGCAATCCTTCAGGCGTATCGCCCAGGTAACGGTTTTTAAGGCTAAGATGCAGGACTGTCTTCGGTGGAGCATGCTTAGTTAGAGCACGGTGAGGTAGTGAAAAATAATTTTTTAAAAAGGGTAAAATGCTGACAGTGCGGGATTGGGATGGCTGTGAGTATTCCCCACCGAGTAGCAGAGATATACAGCTCCCAAAACGCATGCATAGTGGTCAAGCTTGGGTATCCTCCCCCATCGCAGAGAAATGTAGCACAAACACGGAGATGTAATAACCGTCCACAGTGGACAGAGTGGTGGATACTGTGCAGGATAAATAACAACACTGTTGCATCTAAACCGAATAGCTGGAAGGACACGACGCTGGCTATAATAGTGCGTATCACTGGTGTACACATGGGAGGACGCTGTTCTAAAACCATCTGAGTTGAAGGTGGGTTCAAAGGTTTTAAAAACAAAAAGGAAAATCCCCCAATGCAAAACGCATTCAATGCAAATCAAATTCCTTCACTGTTCGCAGGGTAATTTAAACAAGAAAGAAAAAAAAATGAGTTCCAATGAATTCAAACGGTGAGGACGCTGTACAATGAATTCAAACAAGAAAAATGAGTCCCCACAGGTACAGTCGAATTTCAACGCAAGACAATTTAAACAAGAAGAAAAAAAAATAAAAAAATAAAAATGAATTCCAACAGTCCAAGGATGCCAATAGAAATCCCGAATGCCCAATGCCAAACCCAGAAGGCAAAATGCCCAATCGAAATGCTAGGAATTACAACAAAGGAACAATGCTTCACAAAAACGAATGACAGAAAGAAAAAATTGTTTTAAAAGAAAACAAAATGACAGTAACTCAAAAGACGGAATGTCCACAAAACGTAATGCCCTCAGTTCAATGAGTTCGCCCACCGAGAACACAAATGCTCACAGGAAATATCGGAGTATGATATCCAGCAGGTGTCGGGGTTCAACAATAAATCGCAGAAATAGAGTGCAAAATTCATCGAAAGGCGCAAAGATACAAATCAACCTGTTGTCGAGTTAAAGACCATTATCCAGAGATGAATCGGACAGGGACAAGCTCGTTGGTAAGAAATAACATACGGTGTAGGTATGATGGTATAACCCTTTCGTTGCCTTTACGTCGTCCTCGAATGGTCGTCTGCGCGCTACGCCTCGCTCCTGCTTGCTGACCGTAGAGAGCTCACCGGTACCTCCCAGCCAATTGCAAGGGGTACTCTGCTTCCCCCTTAGCCCCCCAAGCCGCAAAGGGGCCACACAAGATCCAGAGATAAGACTAGCTTCTCAGCTCACCTCCAAGGCTGAGCTACCACTCCAATGCAGCTGAGAAATTCCCAACTCCTCACAAGCAAACAGACAAGCCACAATCCGGCAGCGTAACATTACGCTAACCGTTCCCCCCCATCTTCCTCATCTTCCCTTTTCCTTTATATAAGATTGAGACCCACCTAATTTCCTAAAATTACTCCTAGGTGTTCCTAGATCCCCTCCCAAGATTTTAATAACTTTCCCTAAAATGAAGTTGCTAAAATTTAGTTCATTTTAGTAACTCCTTAATTGTTGATTCCTTTTTGGCTTTTTACCCTATGTCCCCTACTTTCCTTTATTAAGTTTCCTTTATTACAAGTTTCCTTATTTCTATTATTTGCTCCTTTCCTTTTTCTCTAAAAACCCAAAAAGATAAATGCGCGTATTAATCTTTTCATTATATTTCTAAAATCCTAACTTTTATACTCCCACACTTTAATAATTTTATTTCTTCTTTATAATTTAAAAAACCATGGGTTTCAATTAATTTATCTCCCTCATTACTTTACCCCCCCTTAATTTAAGAAGACATTAACTAAAACTTAGGAGGGTTTTGGTTTGAGTCCTTATGTTTAGTTTTGTAGGGTCTTTTCTTAAGGCTAATCAAATTTTATCTTAGAGATGTTTTAAATTTAGGTTTAGATTTGAACTGGGCGACAATTCATTAGGGGAGTTGTTTTGAGAATTTCTTAAGGCATTAAGGTCTTAGGGTCATCTAGGTTGTCTCATCATCATCATCAATGCAACATGCCCTTCAGGACGCACTACGGGCTCCAAGGGTGCCACTGGCCTCGGTTGCTTCTGTTGCGCGACGTGCCCTTCAGGATGCACCATGTGCTCCAAGGGTGCCACTCGCCGACTTGACTGATTGGTAGACATCTATAACCCCTGGAGTCAACACTCCGCCAGGTGAACTTGTGGGACACTAAGGGCTCTAATGAATAAGGCCCCCGCCTTATTGAGCGCCCCTTAGAATCATCGTGAGCGACTGTCGCAGTCTGCCCTCACGGCATCGTGGATCCTCTCGAACTAGGTAATCGTTAACCTACAGTTCGAGCCACGGCAGGAGTGCTAGTAGGCTGTGGCAAGGCTGTTGTCCACACCTCTACCTCAACCTCTCTGGAAATCATGTGTGGCCCCTTTACTCCATATGTGAGTCTGGTCGGCAAGCTATCGTCAGCCTGCATCATCAACCATCATGTCAGAACATGTCAACAACATATCATAAAATCAATATCATATCATCAGAACAAAGCAATATCACCGTTAATAAATCAACCCAAATAGCACACTCCCTGACTCAATCCAGAGTCCAAGGGGGTTCCATCGATGCCTCTGCATCCTCAAGGTCTGAAATCCTGCACACTCAATGAAACTGAGTCAGCAGCACCTGTCTACATCAAGTAGTAAAAACATCTTGTCATCTATCTTAACGCATCATAATCAAGGATAAATGTTTTATCATCATAAAATCTAGATCACTTGTGAGCAAGTGTCCTCAAAGAATAAGTTTTGTAAGTGCGCCAGAGCAGGATGTTACATTACTTTGTTGTTTTCTTTCAATTGAGCTTCCAGAGTCCTCACTTTCTCTCCATATTCTATGATCTTCAATCTTTGCTTCTCGGAGAGGGAAATTTTTTCTTGGTATTATATTCTCAAATTCTCCATTTGTTATGAGTGTGTCTTCTTTAAGGCTTCCATATTATCTCTGTGTACCTAATATTTCTCATTGTTCATGTATCTGAAGCCATCTTCCAATTGAAATCGTTGTTATTTCAACTGATATTCCAAGACTAATATTTTACTTTTTAGTTGTCTAATGTGGCATAGAATTCACTGACAGTAAATGAGTTTGCCCTTGCAAATGAACTTAGAGAAGAAGTTGTGTCCTCGGAATTATTTTTTGGATGTTTTCCAAGGTTCCATGAAATTACCTCATCAGACGTATCCTTACTGGGAGTGTCTTCTATCATTTTTTATTTTTTATCATATCTTACAAATTCCTTTTTTGGATTTTCTAAAGAAAGAATCTCCCAGAGACAACACAACATAATCAAAATATACCAATTGGGAGGAGGATTAAGATAACCCGGCTGGTATTGTATTCATTGGGATACCAAGGTTGATAGAAGAATCAAGAAATGTGATTCCCTTGGAAATGTTAGGGCTAGCCCCTTTGTCTTTGTCCTCTTCTAGTTTCCTCTTCCTTTGTCTCTCTATCTCAACTATCTCCTCCTCTATCTTTTTCTTCTCTTCCTTTTCTTTCTTATTTTCTTCCTCTTTCCTCTTGTTTTCCTCTTATTCAACCTTTATGATTTCTTCGTCTTTCTTCATCTTATCTTTTTTCTTTTTTTTTTCTTTTTCTCTCTTTCTGGCTTCTTCTACTTCTAATTGCTCTGTGGCTTCTTCTTCTTCTAATTTCTTAGTGGCTTCTTCTTCTTCTAATTTATTCGTGGATTCTTCTTCTTCTAATTTCTTTGTGGCTTCTTCTTCTTCTATTTTCTTATCATTTTTATTCAATTCCTCATCTACCTCTAAATATTTATTTTCCTATTATTTTTCCTTTTCTTCCTAAGCCTTCATTTTGGCCTCATCTTGTTCTCTCTCAATGGCCAAAAAACAAATTCTCCATTAATTTTCCATTTTCCTTATCTCTTATTATTCAACTTGTAACTTTTCTTGTTTGTGGTGCACCAAGAAATTTATACCAATTCAGTGGATAATTCAACTCCAATACCATTCTCCCATCTCTCTATCACCTCAAGTATTTCGTAAAATGTTAAATCTCCCAGAGCCAACACTCACTTTCAAAGGTGAAGATTGCAGGGACTTCTTGAAAAAGAATGACAATGTCCTGGACCTGTTACCTGAATTCTTGGAGAATCCCACGACCATCCCTAAAGATATCACTAGGTTTTTAGGTCAACTTGTTCAAAAACCCCTTTCGGTAAATTGCTTGGTTATTCACCTGAGTGACCGGTCAAGAAAATATCGCCAGTATTTCTTGAATAATTATTTATATCTTATATTTCACTGTCAAGGAGGAATCCATTTTCGATTGGGGAATGTTGATTTCCATTGAAATCTCTTCCCAATTATCTCAGTATAAAAAGGATAAGAATTTTTTTATGGATTATTATTTGGTTTTTGCAATAGCACATTGTTGTCAATTTCCTAAATTTTCTATCTTCAAGAAGGTGAATTGAAAATTTGACCCCGTGACCTTTTCGTACCAAGCATTGTGGAGGCACAAAGATTCCCTGCATTTTTATGAAGTTTTCAATGAATTTGTCTTAGTTTTCAAAGGATTTTTGTTTGGAAAAGATACCCCAATAATATCCACCCAGGAGAGTAAATTCCTGGATAAAAAGTGGACCTTGGAGCAAATGGAAAATTACAATGTTATCAGGATTTTTGGTTCTAAGGAAAATCCCTCCTTTCTTCCATGCCATATATTTGAAAAAATGTTTGTTACAAAAGTTGCAAGGAAATATAACTTATGGCTGCACTTTTTTCATGAGAAATGAAAAAATCAATCCATACCTTTGCCTTGGAAGATTGGGGATTTTATTTTGAAAAATATGAACAAAATCGATGAATTTTCAAACCACTTCCACAACCTAAATCTCAAGTATGTTGAAATGATAAAAGTTTTTGACCCTAACAGAATTTTTGTAGAACATATGTTAACAATGATTTTTAGAAATTCATTTATCCACATTTTTCTAGGAGACAAAGAATATAATAACATGGGCGCTCCTACACACATTGTTGGCAACTTAGACACGGTACTCAGTACCAATGAATTTTACAAATAGAAAGGAAAGGGTCCCAGCGAGAAAAGTGACTAGTCCCTGACTGTTACTCCTAAGACTACAACATCTTGGAGTAGTGCTCTAGCAGCCGACCCATCTAGAAAAGTGATCAACAGTAGTTTAGGCAAAGGAGGAGACAAGAACTCCCCTCCAGGAAATATTGAAATCTCACATAAACTTCCTCTTAGGAAGAAGAGGAAAAATATTGTACAAGATGAAGAAGAGAATTGCATTGAAAGTGACATCCATAGATTCTCCCTCGAATATATGGAGCTGGAGGCTGACATTGAGAAAATGTTTACTAACATGATTAGCCAGGAGGCACGTCCCACCAGAATCCATCGTTGGAAATTTTTGAAAATGAGACCTTCGATGAAAAAGAGTCATTTGTGTTTCAGAGCATTGTATTTGAAAGTGAATCTAAGAAATTAATTATTGAGAAGAGTGATGTGAAGAATAAAAAAGGGAAATCTCATTCAGAGGTTAACGTAAAAAATATACGACCTTCCCAGATTTCCAGAATCCATAGAGCAGCCAGCAATGCATTGGACGACTCCATTGGTGGTCTCGAAGTAGATAATACAAAGTTAAAGGAAAGTATTAAGGAACTAGAAGAGACTTTGATGCCTCTTCCATTTCTTTCCAGCCCTTTGTAAATTGTTGGACTAACCATGCCCACTGCTAAATTAAAGGGATCCTCAAGCTTACTCACAATAGCCAGGAGCTATGTGTAGAATAATATCAAGAAAAATAATGGCACTAATCACAGAAGCTTGGGAAATTTCAAAGAAAATTATTTATTTTGGATTGAGGGTGCATGCCTTCCATGAGTATTTACAAGTAGACCTAAAAAATGAAGAATGTTTCTACCTTGATGTCGTAGTACCCTCTGGTGTTAAATTTTCCAACAAGTCAAAGCTAAAGAGAAGAGAGGAGGACCTTCCCTCTCCAAGTTGGATCGAGCAGTTGAACACCTGTTGGAAAGAAAAAATAAAGAACTTAAATAACATCGTTCAAGCGTGCAGCCAAGCCATAACAAGGAGAGAAGAACTATTCAAAAGGATCACGAAGGTGGAACTAGCTGGAAGAAATAATGAAGTCCAAGATCCCAAGTTGATTTGTAACTCGTTTTTCCTAACAAAAAAATGGTTCGATGAGAAAGTTGATATTTTTAAAGGATTTTCAATTGAAAAAATATATGGTATAATTGAATATGATGAGGAAGCCATAGATAACTGGCTAGTGGATTACTCCATAAAAAATTAGGATATTGAAGAAGTATTACATGGAATTTCCCTTGATCTACGAGACTTGGAGGGAGAGTTGTTCAACATTAAAATCCGTCTTGAAATCAACATGGAACCTATGAAAATTTACATCGAAGAATGGTTTAAGAAAGTTATCGATAAACTGACCAATGAAGGGAAAGAAGCAATTGAGATAGTTCCTATTATTGTTGATGAAAACGATAAAAGGCCATAATCAAGCAAATGAAATCACAAGAGACCATCATAGTAAGTTTAGGTTGATCACATATGTTGGCACAGGGGTTGACCCAGGATTCAATGCACCAACAAAACCCTAACTATCAGCCCTTTCAGAAACACCTACGAAGCAGATGAAGTCTCACCTGAGGTAGAGGCAGGGGGTTTGCAGGACTCATGTGTCTACAACCTAGCTAGGACACAGATCTGTGATCACAACACTTAACAGAGAACTTGGCTAATCAATATGCATTAGTTCATAAATCCCACTTACATCACAGATTAACCCCTAAATATAGATCAGTGGAGTAGCAACCAAGATCAAGTACTTTCCTTCACTTAGCACATAGCATATAATCAGATCTACCATTCATTTATCATCAATATATCACTAAGCATCCATGCATCTAGCTAACATATATAAAGATCAATGCACTAAGAAAATACACACATAAAAAATATGAACAACATTGTACAAAGCACATCAACACGAGATATATGTGGTTCACCCCAATGTGGGGCTATGTCCACCAAATTCTTCTTCTTATTTATTAGTCTCCCTCAATCTTCTTACAGGCACAAATCCACAGGGCCCAACTCCGCATAGGAAAGGAGATCTGTGCGCAGCCTGCCAGATCCTACTTCCCAGGATTAGGTCAAGGCACAGAGCCAACTCCTTATTAGCACAAAGCCTTACACAATATGTGCACAAAGCCTCTTACAATCACTTGCACTTAGCTCTGAAAGTCTTAACCTACTCTCTCCACGAAGCCACTAGTCATGCACTAAGTCGATTCTAGTATTTTCACATAGCTAACACTACCTCTTACATTGCTTTAGCTACCTATTTATACATTTACAAAAAGGCCTAAACATAGGTAAACCCATGGGCCGACATCCCATACTCGTTACATAAACCCTAAAATCCCAAAAATCCCACAAAATAGGCGAGATCCCACGATCTTCTCTTCGTCTGGGTGCTTCGTCTTCGACTAGCCTGTTGAAGTCCCAAAAATAGTAAAACACGACCAATGTTTCCTCAAAACTTGGTTGAGGGCCAACATCACCCCAACACTCATTCGTGACTCGTCTCGAGTCACTCTGATCTAGGAAATACTACTTCAAAGGCCTCGAGCTTAGATCGAGTTGCCTCGACTTGTTGCTTCACTAGAGCCTCATGCTCGGCGAACTCCTGAATGAATTTCTCGGTGACAGGCCCTTCCAGGCATTGTTCCACTGTCATGACCACCTTCTCTAGTTGTGAGCCTTGTCCTTCGATCTCTTCAAAAATCATGCAGGCTTCATCCTGCACCGATTGGAGTCTTTGGGTTACTTCTGTAACCTTACTCTGGATAGTAGTAACCTCCTACTAGACTGGGCGCTGCTCCTGATACCTCTTCATCTTCTCAACTGCAGTAAGAGGCTTCATCTATTCTTGCATGGAAGACACCTACTGCTTCGCCTCCTAGAGTTGTGCTTCCACTCTCCTTAGCTCTAGATATTCTACAAGGTGCTCATAGGTCTGCGCACTTCGATCGCTTAATTTTTTACACTCTGAGGCCAATGCCCTGTTTCTTTCTACTGCGTTAGTGGCAGCTTCTTCCCTCTGATCGCGCACTTCTTGTAGAGTTCTTGGTACTTCTTCGATTTCTAGCTCCATTATTCGTGCTTGAAGATGTTAAATGGCTTCGGTGAGCTTCCCCACTTGCATCTTAGTTGACTCTGGTTCCTCCTATGCCAAGCCTGGAATAGATTCAAGTGCTCTAGTTACTGCCTCTTTGATCGCAATCTGCTCTACGAGTAGTTGGTCTTTTTCTTCCTGTATCTTCACATTGTTCTGCTCGAACTTCGCCTGAATTTCATTTTTCTCCTTCTGCACAACTTGCAGTTTCTCTAGGAACTCCTCCTTTTCTTGCTTTAAGGCCTTTGTGGCCTACTCCTTTTATTCTTGGGCTCGACTAGTTGATCCTCTATCTCATCTGCTAACTTTCTCAATTGGGTGGGCTCATACCCCAATTCTACATTTTCCGTTGAAGATGGTGCATTAGTCACTTCGTGGATTGAATGGATAACTTGTTGGATGTCCTTGAGCTCCTTCTCTATTATTTTGTACATCGACTCCTTCTTTGGTCCATGTCATTGCAAGATGTCTTCTGAAGAGTCTTATATAGTTGTGATGATGAGATCAATATCATCCACTATGATCAGATTCTTCGATTGAGGCTTGTTGGCACGGGCCTTCTTTATGGTTGAAGGTTTCTCCTGGGAAACCTTCCTCTTCTATGATGCTTCTGCTGTGGTGAGGGGATCCTTCAGTGGTGTATCTCTCCCTTGTCTTGATTTTGTCCTTCTTCCCCTCCTTCCTCTTGGTTCACTATATCTTCTCCTCCTCCTGCAAGTGAGTCAGCCGCAGTTTCCTCCGATGCGCTATCCTTCTCATCACTTTCTATGTCCTGCACTTCCTCCTTTTTCTTCTTTTTCTTTGCATTTCTTTGTCCATCATGTTCGACCTAGGTGACCAATGGACTTCTGATGATGTTGAGGTCGGAGAGCTCTACATCTTTGATTGACACAAGGAATTTTGTTGGCCATTACTTACTGATCTTTGTCATGTCTTCATTGTTCAATTTATAGTAAGATTGTAACTCCTCCTTACTTTCATCCCTACGCGCAGTGATGTAGATGAAGTCTCAGTCTACGTAGAACTTTTCTAGCAGCATGTACTGATGGAGTGTATTTAGTGTTATTGGGGAAATGATTCAATGGCATGCTTCAATTGTAGGTAGTAAGCATGGACAACACCATTTGACTACCACTACTTCACCATATCAGTCATGTACCACAAGGTGGAGAACCTTGTGGCCAATGGTTCTGATGGCTCAACTTCTAGGAAGGCTGCTCCTTCCAAAATTTTCCAAGCGACAAATGTGATCAAGATTAGTCACCAAATAAAACAAAACTCATATCCTTGGTCCTGCACTTCGTGGCATTCCTTCTCCAACTCGTTGACAAGGTAACTCACCCAGTTCATTTGCATTCCTTCGACACACTTCCCTGCGAGGTCGACTATGAACCCCATGACCTATTTCAGATGGTTCCTTCGGACGAGCTTTCCATCTATAAGATGAAAATCTAGGCACACTTTGCCATCCTGGATGGAGGCTACCTTGTAGCCTCGCTTCCCCTTCTCTACATCGCCATAGTCTTCTTTTATACGCTGGGCCAGGGAGCGATCTAATGTCTTCCCTATGTAGAACTGGTGAGGGTCTGGTCCTTGCATGCTTAGTCTAGTGATCAGGTGGATCAACTCCAAATCCACAGTCACGTGTCTATCAAGCCACAAATAACCTCCATGATAGCATGACCAGAGGATTTTAATGCAAGAGTTAACCTCCTAATGTATGTTGAAGTGAGGTATCTTCATTATGTTCAATATTGTGGAGCACGTGAGCTCCTTAATCCATGGCTGGGGAACTATCTTGGGCTTCTTCCCATTCATATTCATTAGTTACCTATGTGGCGTGAGGATCGCATAGTTCTTTCGGTCTCTGAGGTTGAAGTCATTGGTATTGAGAGATGGGATCAGTCCCAACTGGGGTCCAACTGTGTGTATCCCCTTTAGGAGGTACGTAGTGATCATCATGTACTTAAAGTCACACGGGACATTGTCACAGCTAACTGCACCAACCAAAGGCGGTATGTAGTCAGGCAAGACCGTCGGGATCTACTTCACGTTAGCCAAATCATCGCAGTGTTTGCTTCTTTTCTTAGCAGTGTGGTTAGAAGGTCTTCCAATTGATGGGGATTCTTGCAATCCACCAGTCAATGATGCTTGTATCCCTACAGACATGACTCTCTTAGCCATGAGGTCAATCAAAATTTCCTCCACAGACTTCTCTATCATGCTATGCTTGCCCGACATTCCAACTTGTAATCACAGAGATCGGGTAGGAGAACCAACGGACAAGATAATCAAATGAATGAAGAGGTCGAGAAAGCACAACACGGTATGCAATCAATTCTCTGTTTGAAAAAGGTTGTCCCAGTGTAGCATCTGATGGATTAAATAAGAAATGTTGTAATGGATTCCTCCAATGGGTAGGAATGCTTCAATCAATATGAATCCATACGTTATGGCACAGTCTCAATGGTTCAATGGCGATCTTTCCAGAAATGACTTTGTTTCTAGTCATTCTGGAGCATCATTCTAATGGTCGGGATGCCTCTAACAGTCATATATCTTTGTCGTGGCAAAGTCCCATTCTGCGTGGTTCTGCTATTCCAGAAAGGTTCAAGTTCTGCAAGCCTGCCTTCTGTGAAGCCTTCTCTAGAGCTTCCTGCAGTTTTTCTAACTTTTATTTCTTCTTACTGAGATTTCTGGCCTTCTTTCCTATGATTTGAGTTTATGGGTTCCTCTTTCCATTTTTATTCTTATCTTCTCTTAGCATAGTAACTTCTCATTTTTTAAGGTATTCCAAGGGGTTCAAAGGTGATGCACTTCTTTCCTACATGGACAGGTTCTTTAATCCTTCTTGTGTTCTTTCAACTTCGATAGCTAATTCTCTGGTCCTCTGTTGCTTCGACTTATCCTCTTGTTCTTGTAGTAGTCACTCTATTTTTCTAGCTATAAAGTACCTTACTTCTTTCTTTTTCTGTTATGTAGCTTCCTCCTCTGCTTTCCTTCGGATCTGATCTTTCTCAATCCAAGTATTTCCTAACAAAAGTGGAAAAGGGGCATTGTTCTCAACAAACTTAATGACTTCAAATTCTTCTTCGGTCGATGTTTCATGAGAAATCATAGGTACATTAGTAACTCTTCCACATAGGGTTATCATCTTTCCTTTAAATAGACCTATCCTTCCCAAAGAAGGTATCATAGCAGGCTTTCCCAAAATTTCCCAAGTGCTTTCCGACACAATATTCACATGTGTTTCTTCATCTAAGACACAATCTATGTCGAAGTCTCCTATTCTTGTTTCTTCTTATCTTTTAAGGTCTCTGATAAGTTGATGTCTATGTGATCATTCAGTGTTTCTTTGATCGGTAATAACATAGTATCTGACTCTTTTTGGTTTTCTAACATATCCTTAGACCCTTGACCTTCTTCATAGTTTTCTTGTCTCATGTTCATCTTTTCAACTTTGGCAATCATTCTAGGGCAATCCTCAACTTCGTTACCAATAACTTTACAACAGAGACAAATAGGGCATGTACCAGGGAATTCCTTAGCAAGATGTCCCGGTCTTCTGCAATTATAACACAGTGTCAATCCTCTCTTTATTTTCAATGATCCCCAACCTTTCCTGTACTATGCACTGGGATCATAGTGATGGACCTGCAATCTACAAAAATTCTCTCTAGGTTCTTGCATCCACTTGTTAGTCTAAATATTCTTTCTATTCATAGGAATAACATATATTTTACTATCTTTATCAAATCTATTCATATCGACTCTTTCTTCTAACTATGTCCTAGTTTTCAGACTAGGAAAAAATCTATTAAACGTGCCTAGATTCATACTTTCGAAGAAAACATTTCCACTTATCTTACCTTTATCAGAGAAAAAATCTTTAATATCTTACCTCTTTTCTTCAAATCCAGTTCCTTTCTTAGCATATAGCTTTGCAAGTCAAGTAAAATAATGTGCACTACAACAATAGAGCTTTCTCTTTTATTCAATCCCCAGCAATCACAGTTTTAGGTCTCGGCAATGGAACCATTTGTTGGCAAAAGGGAAGACCCAGGGTTCAATGCTTCAACAGCGCACCAACAAAACCCTAACTACCGGCCCTTTTGGCAACACCTGCGAAGAAGATGAAGTCTCACTCGAGGTAGAGGCAAGGGGGGTTGCAGGACTTAGGTGTCTACAACCTAGTTGGGACATAGATCTGTGATTACAACACTTAACAAAGCACTTAGCTAATCAATATGCATTAGTTCATAAATCCCACTCACATCGCAGATTAACCCCTAAATATAGATCAATCCAGTAGAAACCAATATCAATTACTTTCCATCACTTAGCACATAGCATATAATCATATATACCATTCATTTATCATCAATAGAGCACTAAGCATCCATACATCTAGCTAACATATATAAAGATCAATGCACTAAGAAGATAAACACATAAACAACATGAACACCACACATAAACAACATGAACACCATTTCACAAAGCACATCAACACAGGATATACATGGTTCACCCCAGTGTGGGGATACATCCACCAACTTCTTCTTCTTCTTTATTAGTCTCCTTCAATCTTCTTACAGGCACAAAGCCACAGGGCCCAACTCCGCAGAGGACAAGAGATCTGCGCACAACCTGCCAGATTCTCCTTCTCAGGATTAGGTCAAGGCACAAAGCCAACTCCTTATTACCACAAAACCTTACATAGTCTGTGCAAAAAGCTTCTTACAATCACTCGCTCTTAGCTCTGCAAGTCTTAAAATACTCTCTCCATGAAGCCACTAGTCATGTACTAACTCGATTCTATTCTTTTCACATAGCTAACACTACTTCTTACATCGCTTTAGCTACCTATTTATACATTTACAAAAATGTCTAAACATGGGTAACCCCATGGGCCGACATACCATACCTGTAGCATAAACCCTAAAATCCCAGAAAGCCCGCAAAATAGGCAATATCCCATGATCTTCGCTTCATCTGAGCGTTCCGTCTTAGACCAGCCTATCGAAGTCCCAAAAATAGTCAAACACGACCAATGTTTCCTCAAAACTTGGTCGAGGGCCAACAACATATTTATTTTTCTTTATCAAGTCCTTCATCCAGTTATTCAACCTCTTTCACTAGAAAGGTTTAAACGAAGACTAATAACTCCTCTCTTCTTCTTACCAGGTCTTGTTGTTCTTCTACCGACCGTCTTCCTTCTAAGAGCTTATCTCTTGTAGTTATTTTATTTATGGTCTGCGGGATCCCCAATCTCAGTCTTTAAGACAAACGCATTTTAAATTTCAAAGAATATGTTGTTGGATTACTGAGAACGGGGGTGAATCATTAATAGCGTAACTATAATACTTTTTCTTCAAATGTTATATCAATGTAGAATTATTATCCAATAATGAGCAATAAGAAATAAACAATCACACACATACACAGTACACCAGTGTTTTACGTGGAAACCCAAATCGGAAGAAAACCATGGAATGTTTTTTCTTATATGTCTTGAAGAATTATATCCATTGGAAGCACCAACTTCATTTTTTTTCCAACTGCAACTGGAAGGAGACTCCAACCCCCTAGTTTCTCAGGCTACAACTTGAGGGAAGCTCCAACTCCCCAATTCTTTGGCTACAACTAGAAGGAGGCTACAACCCCCTATGTTCTCCGGCTACAACCACCTGTCCTTGCCCCATCAAGCCACCTTGAAGTAAAAGTAGAATATTGGAATCACTATCACACTATCACTGTGAGATATATCGCTATAAACTTGTACCAATAAATCTGTACCATGCATCAACCATGCATCAACCTGTACCTCAACCTGTAATCAACCTGTACCATAAACAAGTGCATCAACCATGCAACAACCTGTACCAAACAACATGTAATCAATCTGTACCATAAACAAATGCATCCAACCATGTACCAAGTATGTACCAATCATGTGTCAACTACTCATCAATATGTACCAACATCATCAACTATACACCTCATGTATGTGTCAACTCATCAACTACTTATCTCAACCATGTACTCAACATGTACCTCAACCAAAAGCCCTCATCAATTTCATCATCCAAATCTAATTTGTAGCTCTATAATATACCTAGTGTATATGATCACATTCCTGCAAAACTTCCTTAACTTTAACAACAAGAGACTAGAACTTTCATCAAACTTTTCTTTAGTCTCACATGCCTAGTTTTGGATTACTCAACAGCCCTAACTTGAAGTAATCATAACTTTGAACCTGTAATGTATAAATATATGAAATTGATATACAATGTTCTTCAATGTGTTTTATTCAATTCCTCCAGGTGTCACTACTTGTAACCTCTCAGAAAAGGATTTATAGAAAAGATGGCATACCTTGTTGAATTATGGCTTATTCTAGAGAGAGACATTTTAGAGTGTGCCCCGCATGAAATATTCATTGAATTGATATGAAACTATTACAAAGAATAATTCATACTTTACCCTAACCAACACATTTGGTCTCATGGAATTTTGATCTATTATGAAGAAGTTATGATGTTTTTACCTGAAACACATGTTTTTGACTAGTTTTAGGACTAGCCACAAAGCCTATTTTCCACGGAGTGTAACTCCAAAAATACAACAAAACACAAGCTAAATTTTTTACCACAGATACTTGGGTATGTTTTCTCAATGCCATGGAAATTTCACGGTCTGAATCATTATATAAAAAAAATTATAGCGAAAATGGTGAGATGACCTGTAAATAACATACCTTAGAAAGAACCATCAAAAGAATTTATCCTTCTTTGCATTTCGGCCTTCTTTTCTTCACCATCCCTCAGAAATCCAACTTATATATCCTTGGTTACCTCAGAAACGTATAGATATTCAATATGCTCAAGTGTAATTAACATGAGAGAGACGTGCCTCTTATTTATACTCTCCAAGTAGCTTCCTTAAAAACATATTCTAAGTCACTTTGCCCACTTTCCTTATTTTAGGGTTAAGCCACTTCTAATTTCTCCATTAAATTTATTATTGAAATAATTTATTTTTTATTCATTTTGAATTATAATACACTCATCACTTCACTTTATTATTTACCTTTTAAAATCTCTTAAACCACTTTGACTACTTTGACCTTTTGGGGC
>SNQJ01S0007439.1:38073-62290 GCA_010110895.2 Picea sitchensis | reverse complement strand
TATTTTATTTATGTCGGATTTAAGCCATTAGTTGTAATTATACCTCCTAGTCTCCTATATATACCAAGGAGACATTTTCATTTTGAATTATCTTGTACTTGAACATTTAAGTGGGGTAAAAGGAGGTTTCCCCCTCGAAGAGGCTTGTTATCTAAAATTATCTCTTCTTCAAGGCATTGAGTACTTTTCCTGAGGTTTTTCTATGCTATATTGATGTTTGGTTCTTAACATGCACACTCCTAAAACCCTCACCATTGAACCATCAACATTTAAACCCTCACCATTGAACCCTCAGAATTGAAAGGGGCATGCCCTGCTAGTCTATATTTGTCATTTTTGAAAGGGGCACACCCAACACACTCTTGAAAACATCAACATTGAAACTCGTGGCATTGAACCCTTAGCATTGAAACCCTCAGCATTGAGCACACTTAGCATAAACCTGCTCGGGCCCCTCAAAGAGGAAGGAAACAGTTGTGTGAAGAGGAAGGCATCAAACCTGCATGAAGAGGAAGGCATATGACCTGCAACTAGAAGAAGTGGTTGGTTAATTGACAAAAAATTCTTCCATTTTCTTGTTCAATAATGGTTCAATTTGTGACGGTTATATAACTATGCCTCCCACAAAATATCATAATTTCTACTACTGCTCATATAGATGACCACTCACATTCTATGTAGGCTCTGACCAAAACAATGTTTTCAATTCTAGCTTCAATGAAATTGAATTTACACACTATATCTCTACACTCAACACATGCATAGAAGACAATCTATTTGAGGGATATGTATTGGTTCTATACAACTCTTGTTGCATTAATAATGTCAATTCACCTTCAAACATATAATTGGTTCATTATAACCTTATCAATAGGAATGGATAGAGAACAATAGCCATCAATATTGGAAACATCCTAATACCCTGGTTCATTCCATATTTGACACTGTAGATGATTGTGCAAATAAAACCTTTGGACTTCAACCCTTGACCAAATTTGAGTGACGTGATGCAAAAAATTGTATAGTGTTAAACCCAAAAAACAATACTAAACATATTACCCAAGTTTAGAGTCAGTGCATACTTTCACTTGACATCAACATATCTGACTTCATTGCATCAAACTACACATACCTTAGTGGATCCATTGAGGCCATTGTCATAATATGCCATTAAAATAATAGTTAATTTGAAATGCATCTAAAATATGAACTTGACAATAGAGCAATAACAATATGTCTAGTTTGTTAAAAACAAACTTGGTTTCTTTTAGTGATCATTGTTCACTATTAATCTTTTCAAGGATAACTTATATACCATCTTGCATTTTAAGCAAAATAATTGTATACATGTTGAACTGCTCATATAAAGACTTATACTTTCAAGTACAAGAAGAATTAGCATATGTATCCCTAAGTTTTATTGGCTCCATGCCCCACCTATATTACTAAACTTTCGAAGTAGTAGTTTAGATAGAGTTCTATGGAGAGTTCCCTTCCACACTAAACTAAGTTGGCACAATCATTGAAGAATATCCCTAATTCATTCCTAATGTGAAGTGGATTTTTTTCTCCAACAAGAAGGCATTGACAAATCTAATTTATTAGGCTCAACCTCCCATTGAGATAGCACTTGACACATTATTCTCAGTCGTTGCTTCACTAGCAAAGAGAAGTGAATTCTTTCTCCATCACGAATTAATTGTAATATCTTGTTTCTTGAGATTAGACCTCCCACCTATATCTCCCTTGACATAATCATCTCAATCCCTAATTCACACCTAAATAGAAGTGGAATCCTATCTTTGACCAGGATATTTAGCATTACCATTTCAAATAGTAGCACTTTTTTGGCTACAAATCACTCCTTACTTTGATAAAATGTTTTCCCTATATTGACTCTTAGATACAACCCTATGCTTTATAGTATCATCAACTAGATGAATCTCCACATGCTCATAGGATTTTACATCAAGAGATATATTATTCCTAGGGTATTTATTCTCGAACATAATAGTAGTAATGGTGCAACACCATCTACTAGCACATGCAACCTCCATCAAGTATCTGCAACTCTAAATCCATACATAAAATCATTAGCATGGAAACTTATTACAATCATTTTCTCCCTCCCTAGATCCATTCCTAAATTTAGAGGACTTATTCAAATACAAGACATGTTTTATGTCCCTATTCTTGATTTGGTGCTCTCCTCAATTGACTTCTTTTCTATAGCAACAACTCTTAAATTTTACATAGAATACCAACATTATTGTTTTGGTTTCACATAGTTCCATATAATTCATTGTTTATAGAGAGAGTCATCATCTCATACATCATATTCTTCTTCTATGGTTTCATTCCTCAACTAGGAAAAAAGAAGGGATGATTTTAGAATAAATTCAGAGGAATTATATAGAATTCCAAGGTTACCTCCCAATGAAGGGAATTCCTCTCATCCAAACAATGCCTTTACCTTAATGGGGATCTGTCACGTTTTCAACTATTGATTTTCGTGTATCTTTTTATGTAAGCATGGTTAGTTAATTAGTTAACCTTAAGGACATGTGCATTAATATTGAATTTTTTTCTCTTAGCCTTAATCATTTAGAAACTCTATTAATTCATATGTTTCTCATTGTCTCCTTGTCATTGGGTTACTTCTCGGCTCCTCTTATTTATTCAATACAATCTTCTTATTGTCTCTTTGTTTCTAGCTTTCTTTAGAATTTTTTAATTGTCAGTGGCTTCTAGTTTGAGGCTCTTGGAGACTCACCTCAAAAGTATCATTATCAAGCTAAGGGTGCAGGATACATTGATATGTGATTTCCTATTTAAGTACTACATGTTGTAGGTTCATACTCATTTTTTTTTAATACCCAACAGGTTGGTGGGTAACACTAACCTTTGATGGATAAATGTGGCCTCTACCCATTTTCCAAAATATGGTGTGATTGTTCTAAATATTAGGATGTCTTTTCTCATATTTTTCATTTTAATATACAACATGTGTATTGTTCTAATTGCTTACTTGATTTTCCATACTTACTACAATTTCGAATTTAATTGATCATTTTATCCTATCTTCTAATTGTATTTTTATTTTTCAATGGAATATATATGAACAACTATACTTTTTTGAATCGAAACCATGTTGTACCTTTTGAAAGTAATAGTGGATGGTATGCCCTGACCCCTATCCTATTATTCAAAGATATTTTTAAGTCAAGTCCCCTAATTTTTCTTCTACTGCTTCACTTTGTTATGCTAAATATGTTTAAATCCATGTACTTGAACCTATTATTGCTACTCAAAAAACACCTTCTAAATAAAAACACCAAATGGACACTTAGGTGCCATCCATGCCTCATCATGGTCCTCTAAAGAACCTTGTTGTAATTTCCAATACTGTCATGTCTATTGAAATTTCAAATAGTAGCACTTTTTTGGCTACAACTCACTCCCTACTTTAATAAAAAAACAATCCCTATATTAACTCTTATATACAACCCTATGCTTTATAGTATCATCAATTAGATGAATATCCACATTCTCATAGGATTTTGCATCAAAAGATACATGATTCCTAGAGTATTTCTTCTTGAAAATAATAGTAGTAATGGTGCAACACCATCTACTAGTACATGCAACCTCCATCTAGCATATGAAACTCTACACCCATACATACACTCATTAGCATGGAAACTTATTACAATCATTTTCTCCCTCCCTAGAGCCATTTATATAAATTTATAGGACTTATTCTAATACATGACATGTTTTATGTGCCTATTCTTGATGTTGGAACTCTCCTCAATTGTCTTCTTTCATGTATCATCAACTCTTAAATTTTACATAGAATACCAACACTATTGTTTTGGTTTCACATGGTTCCATATAATTCATTGTTTATAGAAAGAGTCATCATTTCATACATCATATTCTTATTCTATGGTTTCATTCCTCAACTAGGACAAAAGAAGGGATGATTTTAGAATAAATTCGTACGAATTTATGTAGAATTCCAAGGTTACCTCCCAATGAAGGGAATTCCTCTCATCCAAACAATGCATTTTCCTTAATGGGGATATGTCACTTTTCCAACTATTGATTTTCGTGTATATTTTTATGTAAGCATGATTAGTTAGTTAACCTTCAAGACATGTGCATTAATATTGAATTTCTTTCTCTTAGCCTTAATAATTTATAAACTATATTGGCCCAGAATAATAAAAAATATTATCTTGTCTTGAGCATTCATACTTTTCTCATTGTCTCCTTGTCATTGGGTTACTTCTAAGCTCCTCTTATTTATTCAATACAATCTTCTTATTCTATCTTTGTTTCTAGCTTTCTTTAGGAATTTTTTTATTGTCAGTGGCTTCTAGTTTGAGGCTCTTGGAGACTCACTTCAAAAGTAGCATTATCAAGTTAAGGGTGCAGGATACATTGATATGTAATTTCTTATTACATGTTGTAAGTTCATGCTCATTTTTTTTTAAATACCCAATAGGATGGTGCGTAACACTAACCATTGATGGATAAATGTGGCCTCTACCCCTTTTCCAAAATATGGTGTACTTGTTCTAAATATTAGGATGTCTTTTCTCATATTTTCATTTTAATATACAACATGTATATTGATCTAATTTCTTACTTGATTTTCCATACTTACTACGATTTGGAATTTAATTGATCATTGTATCCTATCTTCTAGTTGTAGTTGTATTTTTCAATGGAATATATATGAACATCAATACTTTTTTCGAATCGAAACCATGTTGTACCTTTTGATAGTAATGGTGGATGGGTATGCCCTGACCCCTCTCATATTATTAAAAGATATTTTGAAGTCAAGTCCCTACTTTTTCTTCTACTGCTTCACTCTGTTATGTTAAATATGTTTAAATCCATGTACTTGAACCTACTATTTCTACTCAAAAAATACCTTCTAAATAAAAACACCAAATAGACACAAAGGTGACATCCATGACTCATCATGGTCCTCTGAAGAACCTTGTTGTAATTTCTAGTATTGTTATGTCTACTAAAATTTCAAATAGTATCACTTTTTTGGCTACAACTCACTCCCTACTTTGATAAAAAAAAATTCCCTATATTAACTCTTAGATACAACCCTATGGTTTATAGAATCGTCAACTAGATGAATCTCCACATTCTCATAGGATTTTACATCAAGAGATACATGATTCTTAGGGTATTTCTTCTCGAACATAATAGTAATGATGGTGCAACACCATCTACTAGCACATACAACCTCCATCTAGCATCTGCAACTCTACATCCATACATATACTCATTAGCATGGAAACTTATTACAATCATTTTCTCCCTCTCTAGAGCCATTCCAAAATTTAAAGGACTTATTCAAATACAAGACATGTTTTATGTACCTCTTCTTGATGTTGGAACTATCCTCAACTGTCTTCTTTTATGTAGCATCAACTCTTAAATTTTGCATAGAATACCAACATTATTGTTTGGGTTTCACACAGTTCCATATAATTCCTTGTTTATAGAAAGATACCTCATTACATACATCATATTCTTCTTCTGTGGTTTCATTCCTCAACTAGGACAAAAGAAGGGATGCTTTTAGAATAAATTCAAGGGAATTTATGTAGAATTCCAAGGTTACCTCCCAATGAAGGGAATTCCTCTCATCCGAACAATGTCTTTCCCTTAATGGGGATCCGTCACTATTCCAATTATTGATTTTCGTGTATATTTTTATGTAAGCATGATTAGTTAGTTACTTAACCTTCAAGACATGTGCATTAATATTGAATTTTTTCTCTTAGCCTTAATAATTTATAAACTCTATTGGCTCCTCTTATTTATTCAATACAATCTTCTTACCGTCTCTTTGTTTCTAGCTTTCTTAAGGATTTCTTTTTCGTCAGTGGCTTCTAGTTTGAGGCTCTTGGAGACTCACTTCAAAAGTATCATTATCAAGCTAAGGGTGCAGGAACCATTGATATGTAATTTCTTATTTGAGTACTAAATGTTGTAAGTTCATGCTCTTTTTTAGTTTTTTTTATACCCAACGGGTTGAAGGGTAACACTAACCATTGATGGATAAGTGTAGCCTCTACCCCTTTTCCAAAATATGGTGTACTTGTTCTAAATATTAGGATGCCTTTTCTCATATTTTCATTTTAACATATAACATGTATATTGATCTAATTGCTTACTTGATTTTCCATACTTACTACAATTTTGAATTTAATTGATCATTTTATCATATCTTCTAATTGTAGTTGTATTTTTCAATGGAATATATATGAACATCAATACTTTTTCGAATCGAAACCATGTTGTACCTTTTGATAGTAATGGTGGATGGGTATGCCCTAACCGCTATCTTATTATTAAAAGGGATTTTGAAGTCAAGTCCCCTAATTTTCCTTCTATTGCTTCACTCTGTTATGCTAAATATGTTTAAATTCATGTACTTGAACCTACTATTGCTACTCAAAAAATACCTTCTAAATAAAAAAACCAAATAGACACATAGGTGCCATCCATGCCTCATCATGGTCCTCTGAAGAACCTTGTTGTAATTTCTAGTACTGTTATATCTACTAAAATTTCAAATAGTATCACTTTTTTGGCTACAACTCACTCCCTACTTTGATAAAATGTTTTCCCTATATTAACTCTTAGATACAACCTTATGCTTTATAGTATCATCAACTAGATGAATCTCCACATTCTCATAGGATTTTACATCAAGAGATACATGATTCCTAGAGTATTTAGTCTTGAACATAATAGTAATGATGGTGCAACACCGTCTACTAGAACATGCAACCTCCATCTAGCATCTGAAACTCTACATCCATACATACGCGCATTAGCATGGAAAATTAATTACAATCATTTTCTCCATCCCTAGAGCCATTTCTAAATTTAGAGGACTTATTCAAATACAAGACATGTTTTATGTCCCTATTCTCGATGTTGGAACTCTCCTCAATTGTCTTCTTTTCTGTAGCATCAACTCTTAAATTTTACATAGAATACCAACACTATTATTTCTGTTTCACACAGTTCCATATAATTCATTGTTTATAGAAAGATTCATCATTTCATACATCATATTCTTCTTCTATGGTTTCATTCCTCAACTAGGACAAAAGAAGGGATGATTTTAGAATAAATTTGGAGGAATTTATGTAGAATTTCAAGGTTACCTCCCAATGAAGGGAATTCCTCTCATCCAAACAATGCATTTACCTTAATGGGGATCTATCACTTCTCCAACTATTTATTTCCGTGCATCTTTTTATGTAAGCATGATTAGTTTGTTAGTTAACCTTCAAGAAATGTGCATTGATATTGATTTTTTTTCTCTTAGCCTTAATAATTTTAAAACTCTATTGGCCAATAATAATAAAAATTATTATCTCATCTTGAGCATTCATACTTTTCTCATTGTCTCCTTGTCATTGGGTTACTTCTTGGCTCCTCTTATTTATTCAATATTATCTTCTTATTGTCTCTTTGTTTCTAGATTTATTAATGATTTTTTTATCGTCAGTGGATTCTAGTTTGAGGGTCTTGGAGACTCACCTAAAAAGTAGCAATATCAAGTTAAGGGTGCAGGATACATTGAATGCAATTTCTTATTTGAGTACTACATGTTGTAAGTTCATGCTCATTTATTTTTAATACCCAACAGGTTGGTGGGTAACACTAACCTTTGATGGATAAATGTGGCCTCTACCACCTTTCCAAAATATGGTGTACTTGTTCTAAATAGATTGATGCCTTTTCTCATATTTTTCATTTTAATATAGAACATGTATATTGATCTAATTGCTTGCTTGATTGTCCATACTTACTACAGTTTGAAATTTAATTGATCATGTTATCATATCTTCTAATTGTAGTTGTATTTTTCAATGGAATATATATGAACATAAATACTTTTTAGAATCAAAACCATGTTGTACCTTTTGATAGTAATAGTGGATGGGTCTTCCCTAACCCTTGTTCTATTATTCAAAGAGATTTTGAAGTCAAGTCCCCTAATTTTTCTTCTACTGCTTCACTTTGTTATGTTAAATGTGTTTAAATCCATGTACTTGAACCTACTATTGCTACTCAAAAAATACCTTCTAAATAAAAAAAACCAAATTGACACTGAGGTGCAATCCATGTCTCATCATGGTCCTCTGAAGAACCTTCTTGTAATTTACAATACTGTCATGTCTACTAAAATTTCAAATAGTAGAATTTTTTTGGCCAAAACTCACTCCCTACTTTGATAAAATGTTTTCCCTATATTAACTCTTAGATGCAACCCTACTCTTTATAGTATCGTCAACTAGATGAATCTCCACATTCTCATAGGATTTTACATAAAGAGATACATTATTCCTAGTTCATTTCTTCTCTAACATAATAGTAGTAATGGTGCAACACCATCTACTAGCACATCAAACCTCCATCTAGCATATGCAACTCTACATCCATACATACACTCATTAGCATGGAAACTTGTTACAATCATTTTATCCCTCCCTAGAGCCATTCCTAAAGTTAGAGGACTTATTCAAATACACGACATGTTTTATGTCCCTATTCTTGATGTTGGAACTCTCCACAATTGTCTTTATTTTTGTAGAATCAACTCTTAAATTTTAAATAGAATACCAACAATATTGTTTTGGTTTCACATAGTTCCATATAATTCATTGTTTATAGAAAGTGTTATCATTTCATACATCATATTCTTCTTCTATGGTTTCATTCCTCAACTAGGAAAAAAGAAGGGATCCTTTTAGAATAAATTTGGAGGAATTTATGTACAATTCCAAGGTTACCTCCCAATGAATGGAATTCCTCTCATCCAAACAATGTCTTTCCCTTAATGGGGATCTGTCACTTTTTCAACTATTGATTTTCGTGTATCTTTTTATGTAAGCATGATTGGTTGGTTAGTTAACCTTTAGGACATGTGCATTGATATTGATTTTTGTTTCTCTTAGCCTTAATAATTTATAAACTCTATTGGCCAAGAATAATAAAAATGGTTATATCATCTTGAGCATTCATACTTTTCTCACTTTATCCTTGTCATTGGATTACTTCTCGGCTCCTCTTATTTATTCAATACAATCTTCTTCTTGTCTCTTTGTTTCTAGCTTTCTTTAGGATTTTTTTATTCTCAGTGGTTTCTATTTTGAGGCTCTTGGAGACTCACCTCAAAAGTAGCATTATCAAGCTAAGGGTGCAAGATACATTGATATAGAATTTCTTATTTGAGTACTACATGTTGTAATTTCATGCTCATTTTTATTTTATTTTTAATACCCAACAAGTTGGTGGGTAACACTAACCTTTGATGGATAAATGCGGCATCTACCCCTTTTCCAAAATATGGTGTACTTGTTATAAATATTAGGATGCCTTTTCTCATAGTTTTCATTTTAATATAAAACATGTATATTGATCTAATTGCTTACTTGATTGTCCATACATACTACAATTTGGAATTTAATTGATCATGTTATCCTATCTTCTAATTGTAGTTATATTTTTCAATGGAATATATATGAACATCAATACTTTTTGGAATCGAAACCATGTTGTATGTTTTGATAAGAATGGTCGATGGGTATGCCTTGAGCCTTGTCCTATTATTCTAAGAAATTTTGAAGTCAAGTCCCCTAATTTTTCTTCTATTGCTTCACTTTGTTATGCTAAATATGTTTAAATCCATGTACTTGAACCTACTATTGCTACTCAAAAAATACCTTCTAAATAAAAACACCAAATGGACACTTAGGTGCCATCCATTCCTCATCATGGTCCTATGAGCAACGTTGTTGTAATTTTTAGTATGTTTATGTCTACTGAAATTTCAAACAATATCACTTTTTTGGCTACAATTCACTCTGTACTTTGATAAAAACAATTCCTTATATTAAATCTTAGATACAACCCTATGCTTTATAGTATCATCAACTAGATGAATATCCACATTCTCGTAGGATTTTACATCAACAGATATATGATTCCTAGGGTATTTCTTCTCGAACATAATAGTAGTAATGGTGCAACACCATCTACTAGCACATGCAACCTCCATCTAGCATCTACAACTCTACATCCATACATACACTCATTAGCATGTAAAATTGCTACCATCATTTTCTCCCTCCCTAGATCCATTCCTAAATTTAGAGGACTTATTCAAATACAAGACATGTTTTATGTCCCTATTCTTGATGTTGGAACTCTCCTCAATTGTATTCTTTTTTGTAGGATCAACTCTTAAATTTTACATATAATACCAACACTATTGTTTTCGTTTCACACAGTTCCATATAATTCATTTTTTATAGAAAGAGTCATCGTTTCATACATCATATTCTTCTTCGCGTAAATGTATTGAACCTGCACAGAATAGATCTAGATATAAAATACCACATATAAGAGAGGAATTGAGAAAGAAGAATCAAGAGAGAAATAATGGAAGAATTAGCATTAATCGTAATGAATAATGAATAATTTACACATGATATACTTTGTATAACTCAACCAATGCTTACTGGAGGTGAAGAAAATGAACCATAGTCATGGTATAGAGTGATCTAGACACACACCAATAGTTACGGGAGTGAACTGCCACCTAGTCTAGTCTCTCGGGAAGTTACGAGAGTGAATTGCCACCTAGCTGAGTTAACTAGTCTACCAGTCTTCAGTTAACTGACTAAAACAGAGTGAAGTGAAGAGAAGATCATGGAATCATGGGTAATGCACTAGTCTAGTGATGATACCAAGGCTAATGCACATTATCTGGTGATGATCCCAATGTTGCATGGTGACAAAACCAATGCAACATCTAGACTCCAATCAACTAGTCAACCTGAAGTGAAAACTGAAGAGAATATTCTCCTAGAGGAATATTCTCCCTAAACTTTAGGAGACTAGATAAAGACTAATAAACATAGGAAAAATAAATCCTAGGTGTGTGTCAAGTAACTCCAACACCCCCCTGAACATCACTATGGTGAAAATAAAGAATGGGTCACATCAACGAGGGCATGTTAGGTACCCAAATACAAAACATACACTGAAATAAAGTGAGGAAAGAGGGAAAACCTCATGGGAAAAACTCCCCCTCAAGGTACAATGTATGTAAAAAGAAGAACAGACAGTTTCTAGGCAATTGTTTCCTTCACTCTAAGAAGACTTTGCAGAGAATGGAACTTTTTCTCAGTGAAGGTCTTGGTGAAGATGTATGTTGTATGTTCTGCTTAAGGAAAGAATTGTAGGTCGATGATCCCCTCATGTACTAAGTCCTGGATGTAGTGCACGTGGATCTTGATGTGCTTCATTCATTTCCTATGAACTGGATCTCTGTAGAACTTCAGAGTACTCTGGTTGTCACACCAGATGAAGATCGGTTGATGAAACGGAATGCCCAACTTAGTGAGAAAATTTTGTAGCCACATAGCCTAGATGGTTATGTTAACTACCCCTCTATACTTTGCCTCAGTTGAAGAAATAGAAATAGAAGCCTACTTCTTTCTCTACCAATAGATAGGCTCGGAACCAAGACTGAGTGAGTAACTAGATGTCGACTTATGATCAGTATGATTTCCAACCCAGTCAAATTCAATGAACCTAATGAGATCTAATGTAGATTCTACTACATAATGAATCCCAAAGGTGATGGTGCCTTGTACGTATTGAAGGATACGCTTTGCAGCCTTCCAATGTAGCTCATGTGGCTCCTACATGAACCTGGAAACTGTGCCAACTACATCGAAGAGGTCTGGTCTGGAGTGTGTGGGATACAACAAGCTCCCCACTAGTTGTTTGCATAGTGTGTTGTCAGCCAGTGGAGTTTCCCCGCCATCCTCAAGTTTGACTCCTGATAGGAAATGAGTAGGAGAAGACTTGCAATCTGTCATGTGAAATATCTCAAGGAGATCTCAAGCATACTTGGCTTGAGACAGTTTGATGTTGGATGCATCCTAATTGATCTTGAGTCCAAGGAAGAAGTGTAGCGGACCCACGTCTGTCATCAAAAACCTGTCATGTAGAATCATCTTGACTACAGAAATCGATGAAGTTGAGCAACCGGTGATCATCAAATCATCAACATATATATCTAAGAGTAGAATTGAATCAGTCATCCTGAGCATGTAGACATTTGGGTCTGATTTACAACATACAAACTTTTGTGATAGCAGGTAGGAGTCCATATTGGCATAGCATTCCCTCGGAGCCTGCTTGAGGCCATAAATAGACTTCTTCAATCGACATACCAAAGATGAATCCTGCATAAATCCCTGGAGCTACTCCATATATGTTGGAGTTACTTCACACACACCTAGGATTTATTTTTCCTAAGGTTATTCCTTGTTTATTAGTCATAATTAGTCATTATCCAGTCTCCTATATTTTAGGGGAGAATATTCCACCTGGAGAATATTCTCTTTCAGTTGACACTTCAGTTTGACTAGTTGAGTTGATTTTAGATGTTGCATTGGTTTTATCACCATGCAACATTGGGATCATCACCAACTCACTACTCATTGTTCAATCAGTTAACTGAAGACTAGTTGACTAGTTAACTCAGCTAGGTGGCAATTCACTCTCGTAACTGCCTGAGAGACTAGACTAGGTGGTAGTTTACTTTTGTAACTATTGGTGTATGTCTAGATCAATCTAGACCACCACTATGGCTCATTATTTACTCATTTATTCTATATATATTGTAAATTATTCACTCTTTGAGTGTGGAATACAGCTAATGAGAATTATTCCATTCTTTCTATCTTGCTTCTTCTTTCTCAATTTCTCTCTGCAAATGTGTGTATCATTGTTTAGTTAGGTCTATTCTATGCAGGTTCAACACATTTACAGGGTATTAGAGCCGATGGAGTGCTAAGCAAAAGCTACACCAAATCATTTTTTGCAGGTACAAAATATTGAAGACAACAAAAGATGGATTATTCGCCAGAAATACTTCTCACGCCTCATAACTATTTGGAATGGAAGCCAAAAATTTTGCTTTTGCTAAGATGCCAAGGCTTATACCAAATAACCATGGCAATGGAAATAGAGCCTTATTCTGTCAATGAGAAAAATGACTTTCTCAATAGACAAGGTATGGCCATAGGAAGTATCGGCGTGTATGTTTCTCCCGAACTTTTCCATCAAGTATATGAAGAATCACAAGGATTAACTCCAAATGAATTATGGACTAGATTGGAGGTTCTATTTGGGAATAAAGAATATTGTGAAGATATCATGCAAGAGGTCGAACAGATAGAGCCAAAAGAGAATTCATCAGAAGATCAAGTCTCTTATTATCAAGAGTCTTCTACAAAAAATTTTGCAGAAATTTGTATTCCATTAATTGAAGATGATGTCTACTCCATTTCAAATTTATTTTCTGAAATTCATATGGAAGATATATGGCATGCATCTCAAGAGTCACATGCAGACACTTTTGCATGCACCATGCATGCATGTCAGGAGACAAAAAGAGAGCCTCGCACATCAAACGTCTTTCTGATATTTTATGAGCACAATTTGCAGAAAAAAAATTGGATATTTGAATTCCTCTCGGGAAAATATCCAATTTCAAAAAACAAATCGTCCGAAACGGAGTCTGAAAAGTGAAGTTATGATCGTTTTAAAATCAACAAAATTTCAGCATTTTTCTAGAAACGGTCGTACGGTTTCAAAATGTCATCCAAAATTTATTTGGATATTATTCATTACAAGAAGATAAAGTGGATATGTGTGGAAATATCAATGATGCATATACTTCATCAGATCCATGCAGACATCTACATCTTCAACAAAATCTTCAAAGAGAACAAAATTGCACAGTTGCGAGGTGTTCTTGGAGTGAAGGACATGGTTTCTTAGCAACTGCCTTTTGTTCCTTATCATTTTTTATTTTATGCATTGTAATTTGAGGGGGGGTTTTGTTCCCATGAGGTTTTCCCTCTTTCGTCATTTATTTCATTGTATCTTCTGTATTTGGGTACCTAACATGGCCTCATAGCCAGGACCCATTCTTTATTTTCACCATAGTGATGTTTAGGGGGGGTGTTGCAGTTACTTCACACACACCTAGGATTTATTTTTCCTAAGGTTATTCCTTGTTTATTAGTCATAATTAGTCATTATCCAGTTCCCTATATTTTAGGGGAGAATATTCCACCTGGAGAATATTATTTTTCAGTTGACACTTCAGTTTGACTAGTTGAGTGAGTTTAGATGTTGCATTGGTTTTGTCACCATGCAACATTGGGATCATCACCAACTCACTACTCTTTGTTCAGTCAGTTAACTAAAGACTAGTTGACTAGTTAACTCATCTAGGTGGCAGTTCATTCTCGTAACTGCCTGAGAGACTAGACTAGGTGATAGTTTACTTTTGTAACTATTGGTGTGTGTCCAGATCAATCTAGACCACCACTATGGCTCATTATTTACTCATTTACTATATATATATATATATATATATATATTATTTCTATTCAGTCAGTTCAACTAATGGTATTCATTCATCATTCTCAGTCAAAGTCATCAGTCTCTTCTACCTATATATATGCTCTATATATATATATATATATATACCGGCAGAATTATTCCTCTCTTTGAATGTGGAATACGATTATATATATTGTAAATTATTCACTCTTTGAGTGTGGAATACAGTTAATGAGAATTCTTCCATTCTTTCTATCTTGCTTCTTCTTTCTCAATTTCTCTCTGCAAATGTCTGTAGTATTTTCTAGCTAGATCTATTCTGTGTAGCTTCAACACATTTACAATATAGATATCCTCATTGAGATCATAGTGAAGAAATGCATTCTTCACATCCATTTGATGGACTTCTCATCCCTTGGATACCGCAATGGAAAGTGCCAATCATATGGAATCCATCTTCACTACTGGAGCAAAGGTCTCATCATTGTCAATGCCATGTACCTGCTGAAATCCTTTGGAAATAAGCCTGGATTTGTATCTTCTAATCTATCCATCCGTTGTGCTCTTGGTCATGTAGACCCATCTTCACCTAACAAGTTTCCTTCCAGAAGGAAGGGGAACCAAATCCCAAGTCTAGTTCTCAAGGAGGGAGTTGTACTCCTCCTGCATGAAAAATTCCCAAAAGGGATTTCCAACAACCTCACCATAAGATTGTGGATATGAAGATTGAACCAAGTGTTATAGCAAGATTTGTCTCACCCCATGAAATCTTGCACAAAATTCCTTTTTCCATTTCCTTATGTAGACTTGAAGTCCTTTTTTTGTAAATCCTAGAGCTAAAAATATAATTTTTCCACATATACGCACCTTGCCTACTATACAACATGCGTATACGTAGGTTGCACCACTACAGCCTGCGTACATTAGGAAATGTGCCCAAAATTGAAAAATGGTGTTGGGTTTCCATGTCACGTCACGTGATCAATGACCATTGGCCTTCCATATACTGGAAATGTTCTAACTCAGCCCTTCAGTTCCATTTGAAGGCTATAAATGGGCCAAATCTAAGCTATGGAAAAGGAGAGAAAGAATTCAACTTTTAGAGAAAAGTTACTCTGGAGAAATTATTCACTTCACACTGAGTCTACATCCCTTTGTCCTTTAAGTCCGAACACATTGTTCATCCCCCAAGCTCTTCCCTTGGTGATTGAGAAATTCATTGTCTCTCTTATCTGAGCTTGCCTTTGGTGGAAGATTGAAGAGGTGGAGGCCTAGCTGGAAGGAACTTAGTTTCTCAGTTATGAATCATACCGACACGGAAGTCTGTAACTCATTCACTTCTATTAATTATATCTTAATAGAAATACTCTTTTCTCGTCCAATTAATATCTCTCAAATATTTGAATTAGTATTCTATGGGCATATTTTTTATGAATGTTGATGGATTATTCTATTGAATGTGCTAACATCATATATTATCACCATATGCTTGCGTTGCTTGGTTGTTGAGGACTAGTTACAGGTATATTGCTTTGAGTCAAGTGCTCAATGGTGGAATTCATCGAACGTCTGGATGAGGTGGGCCTCTTATCTTGTCTTGTTAGCATATTTGCTTATATAGCGTACTTGATATTAGAGTTGATTTTTGCAGTCATTTCCTTCATTTGTGGTTTACCCCTAGCCATGGAGATATTTTCCTCATAACAGAATTCCTACTGCCTTTCTGGTCCAGTTAGGTGGGAAGACTATAGAGGTGGATGTCGAGGTATTTGATGTGCCCCTTGATAATAACTTGTTACTAGGATAAAATTGGACTTATTCTATGACTTTCTTCGTATCATCTGTCTTCCACACTATTTGTTTTCCTTATGATGGGAAGATCATGATGATCGACCAGTTACCCTTTGTGTATGCTAGCCCCAGTGCATCTGTTGGATCATCGATCCCCGTGGTTGAAAATTCTCAACTGAAAACTGATAATATCGGTGTCAGAATGTATTCATCCCTTATGGGTACCTTCAACTTCATGGCACCAATTCACCATGTTTACGCCATGTCTAGTAGGCTCGTTTCGTTAGAGATGTTTGTTCCTTTCCACACTTCCTATTTTAACGATCCTTGGACCCTACCTTCCTTGATTGCATCTTGTGAAGGTTAGTCGCATGATGGAATGGACATGCCACTATTGGTAGCAGAGATAGTGTATCAAGTTGTTCTTGACTCTTCCACTAATATCGATCCTATTACCTCGCAGACAAACGAGGAGGATCTTGTTCTTAATCCCATGTGGACCACTTCATCGTATTTCTCACATGACTGCCTCGATGAGACTTTTCCCTCAGATGAAGCTATCATAGAGGCCATGAATGGTTCTGAAAAACCTTGGGATGATATGCATCATTGCTCTTATTTTCTCCTAGAGTTTGATTGAGTCAAACAAGATGAATTTCGATCTACTCTGAGCGAGATAGTCGATCACGTCATAGTTCCACTTGATACGCACGCCATTTATGCCGAAGGAAATAAGTCAATTATATCTCCTACCATCGTGATCGATATCTCTCATACCCCTGGAAAGATTGAAAATATACACATCGGTGCAAATTGTTCGCCAAAAGAAATCCTAATCTACACCGAGCTCTTCAAGGAATTATGAGATGTATTTGCTTGGTCATATGAAGAGATGCCAGGAATCGACCCTCAAATTGTTGAACATGAGATTAAAACTTACCTGGATGCTAAGATTGTTCGACAACGTCTTAGATCTATCAATCCCCGGAAGGCCCCGCTATTAAGCCAGAGGTAGAGAAATTACTTAATGTTGGATTTATCTACCCAGTTCCCTTGACTGAATGGGTATTCAACCCCGTTCCTATAAATAATAAGTAAGGAACCATATGTGTATCTATTGATTCTCATGACCTAAACAAAGCTTGTACTAAATACAACTTCCCAACATCTTTCATTGATCAGATTCTCGACGAGTGTACGGGAAGCGAAGTTTTTTCTTTCATGGACCGATTTTCAGGATATAACCAAATTCAAATTAAACCTAGGGATCAACATAAGATGGAATTTATTTTTCCTTGGGGTACTTTTGCATACCAGAAGATGCCTTTCGGCTTTAAAAACATCAAAGAAACCTTCCAACATGCTATGACATTCGTATTCCACGATCTTAATCATATAGTCGAAGCTTATCTTGGCGATCTTGTTCCTCACTCTTGTAAGAGGGTGGATTACCCTAAGCACCTTCGACTAGTTTTTGAAAGATATTGTCATTATAGAATTTGGTTGAACCCTCATAAATGCATATTTTGCGTTAGGTATGGATGTATTCTAGGATTTTTAGTCTCTGAGACTAGGATCATGGTAGATCTGTTAAAGTTTGAGGCAATACTTCAATTGCCTCCCCCACTCTCTATTCGACAACTTCAAGGTTTACAGGGGAAAGCTAACTTTTTACGTCGCTTTATAGTAATCTATGCCAATATTACTAAGTGTTTCATGCATCTTTTGAAGAAGGACACACCTTTTATCTAGGATGAGTGATCCCAGGAATCCTTTGATGCTTTGAAGAAATCCTTGGTATCGATGCCTCTATTGAAGTCTCCAGACTACGATAGATATTAATTATTTTATGTCACCGCGTCCAAAGAGATGATTGGTATGGTTTTGGTTCAGGAGGATGGTGAGCTCCGCGAGCACGTCATCTACTATCTTAGTCTAAACTTAGATGGTCCTGAGCTCAAATATTCCCACATCGAAAAGCTAGCTTTGGTTGTCTTCCACACAGTCCAAAGATTACGCCATTATATATTTCTTTGCAAAACTATTTTGGTTGCCGATGTCAATCCATTTCAATACATCCTTACCAGTCGTATCATAGGGGGGAAACACAATAAATGGATTGTCATTTTACAATAATTTGATCTCGATTTCACTTCTATGAAATCCAAGAAATCACTAATCTTTGCAAAGTTAATATCTGACTTCCCACGATTGGAAGAGGATGTTATTCAAGTTGATTCCTTTGCAGATGAACACATTTTTCTTGTCTTGTCATCTGACCCCTAGTATGGAGACATCGTTCTCTATATTGAAACTTTGAAGTTCCCTCAGCATCGCTCGCGATATGACCAACGACGTGTACAATGCCAAGCCAAGAATTACCTTATCGTTGGCGACACTCTATATCGTCGATGAATAGACAATTTCCTACATTGTTGTTTAACTCATGAAGAAGACGAGACAGTTATAAATGATTTCCACAATGGGGCTTGTGGTGGTGATCTATTCGGGCTTGCAACAATCGAGAAATTTTTGTGAAACGATTATTTTTGGACGTCTATCTTTAAATATTGCGTTGAAGCGGTTAAGAAGTGTCACCCCTGCCATGTTTTCACTTGGAAAATGTGCTCTCATACAACCCCTCTCCATCCAGTCATTATTGTTGATCCCTTCACCAAGTGGGGGTGGAATTTTTGGATTGCAACCCAACTTCAACTGGGGGGAATTAGCACATTATTGTGGGCATAAAATACTTTAATAAGTGGGTTGAGGGCATGCCTACAGTTAAGTCCGACGAGAATATTGTCACCTTCTTCGTATTCAATCAAATTATCGCCAGGTTCGGAATCCCAAGTGAGATTTTCACTGATCATGGAAGTCACTTTTAGAATGAAATGATGGAAGAGCTAGAATCTAAGTTGGATTTTAATCATGGTCATTCTTCCCCTTATTACCCCCGAGAAAATTGACAGGTAGAGGTCGTCAACAAGTCTCTCAAAACCATTTTGCAGAAAATCGTCGGCCATAATAAATCTAACTGGCATATTATTCTATATCCCTCACTTTGGGCATACCGAACCTCGGTCAATACTGCCACCGGATTTTCTCCTTTCTAGTTATTACACGGTGTGGAGTCGATCTTACCTATTGAATGTGAAATCCATTCTCTTAGATTGGTAGTCGCACTCCTCCCTGACAGTTCTGATCTCGAGTGACGCCTTGTACACCTAGAGAGACCTGATGAACAACATCAAGACACATCTACGGCTATTGAAGAGAATAAAAGATGTGTCAAGGTCTAATACGATAAGTCTGTCTTTCCTCGATTGTACGTTGAGGGTGACTTGGTCCTTTTATATGATCAAGCCAAAGAACCATTGGGGCAGGCAAATTCAAACCCATGTGGCATGGTCCCTATATCGTGTTACGTGTCTTAGAAAAATGATCCTATGAATTAGAAGATTATGAAGGGAACATGTTGGTCAAACCTAGGAATGGGCTCTACTTGAAAAGATATTATGTTTGAGCCCCAAGATTGGGCGTAACTCTTTGTATAATAATGTAATTTAGTGTATATATATTTTCCCTTTATTTTTGTCTTCATCTTGCTTATCAAGTTTTCCCTTGGTTGGAAGATGTCAACAGAGTCTTCGGTCTACTTAGGATTCACAGATGAAGCCAGTCGTCATACATGGAACTTGGCTTCCCTCGCTTGGGTGGTTTACTCACCCAAGGGTCTATTGGTGTCTTTAGGTGGCGTATGCCTAGGGCCATCCACGAATAATGTGACCAAAAATAGCGTCGTTATAGAAATTTTGCGCGATGCCATTTTACATGGTATTCGCTCTTTGAAGGTTCACTTGGATTCCCAGTTAGTAGTATGTCAGTTGAAACACAGTTATCATGTGCATGACCCTACGTTACTCCAACGATTCCTATGGTTACACCTTTTAGAATGACAATTTGATTTTATTACTTATCATCACATAACTAGGAGTTCTAATTATGTATCTAATGGTTATGCTAATTTTGTTTTAGATTGGAATTTGTCACATAACTAAAGCAAGGAAAACATTCTCATCAATATACACAATGTAACATAAGTAAATTCGAAGAACCATGTTTTATATATATTTCAAAAAATACGATGTTTTTAGTACAAAATTGGGTCCAACACCCTCAATACATATATACAGGTGATAATACAAAATCCATGACATCTACACCTATGGCATCGGATGTGTGTCATGATAACAAACTACGGTGTTTGAAAGATGCCTAAAGAGACACACCCAAGCTTTGGGAACACCAACCACCTGCCATTGCATAGCCTCTGGAAGATCCTCTACCTAAACCATTGGAATCCTATGTGTTAAACGAGACAGGTTTCCCTACACATTTTGAAGGACTCTCTCTAATTCTCCTCCCACCACCTCATCTCCCCGATGCCTCCGACGATGTCATGGAATCCCATCTGGTCATCATGGACCTACGTCTGTGTCACATACGTATCTAGTTAGTACTTAAACATCATCCAAAAATATTTTTGTTTTCCTATACAAAAATACAAAAAACATTAAATATTTAAAAACTTTGACATACCTATGTCCTCGTAGGTGGTCCCTAGTGGTAATGGCATGTCAAGGTACCCTCTGAAGTCGATCCCTGCATAGGGGTAGTCATCCAGAGCAATGACCTGTCATCTCCACTAGTAAAATAAATCATCGTTGTAGGGTGTGGGCACCCTACCTCCCCCCTATCATCTCATCACCTTGGTCCAACGTGCCATGGTTGGATCAGGTCCTCAAGGAATGATCTCAACTCTAGGTCCCAAAACTGGAACCCACTCGAAGAAAAAGATATATAAGATGGAAGAAAACCCAAAGTTCCTCTTATCATCTTGTTTTCATTCTGTCAACTGGCTCTTCATATTATCCAGTAGTGAGGTGCACCAATCATACATTGTGGGTCTCAAACACTCTACAGAGTAGAACATAAGCGGCCTCGATGCCTGGTGCAACAAATTCGATCTAGTGATACGGGTCAAAACAAGGACAACAATCTTGAGGCTTAGATTTTTTATCATTCAGATGGGGAGTTTACTCCCACCCTTCTCAGTCCCTGCAATGCAGTGAGAGTCTATGTATTCTTCTATATTCATACCACTCCCAGCTCCCCAGGCTTTGAGGCTCACGACCTCACCTCGACGCAACAACCCCTTCAAGAAATAAATATCCTTGACTTCAATCCTTAATGGTTTCCCATCAAGGTTGAATCTCTCACTGTTTGGATCCCAGTAATCCATGAGAAACTGTAGCAACCTCACTTGGGCCCTCATCCCTTTGAGTGCTAAAAACTTGTACAACCCGCATCTTTTCAAGGTTGTTTGGGCCCCCAGATCTCTTTACACATCAGCATCTACCTCCTCATGTTCCCTTTCCCTCCACTCTAGCACCATCCTGCCAGAGAAACAACGCTTTTTGAGTTAGAAACCATCAAAAACCTTGTTTATGGACATATATGCAGGTTGCAGCATTCATAGTCGCATATAGGGATGAGTATACATTGGTTTTATTTTAGACACCCATCTATAATCACGCGTATACGTGACTCGATGAATGGTAGCCCGCATCAACCTAAACTTTTGATTTGCGCCCTAGATAACTTAAAATTTCAAACCTAAAAACAAAATGTAATCCACTATAAAGAAAGAGGAGGGGAAGAGGAATTACCTGGTCCAGGCGGTCACTAATTCTGTCACTCATAGCTCCCACAATCACCAGTTGAAGATCGGAGGTAATTTGGTCCAAAATCTACTAATTGGGTAAAAAAGTCAAATGACATAGTAAAATTTGGTTTTTACTACTATTTATAGCAGTTTTTACCCACTTTACATAGTTTCGAATCGTATTGTCACCTAATGGACTAATACAACAATGGAGTGAGTTGGTTTTTGTAGTTTTCTCCAGGGATTCTTGCGGTTTTTAGCATTATGTCGACCGTTCGTAACTACAGACATGTATTTTCTCTACCCAACATATAGGATAGCTATATGTTCCATCATACACACTCGCATTGCCCTATAAATGACACTCATATGCCTTAGGTATGAACCTATTTTTTAGCGACACAGAAATCTATGTATGCTACAAGACGTGTCGTTATCAAATGGTAGAGACTCACCAAACATGGGTACCCTAGTTAGATCCTCTGCTTCACTTGGTGCCCATGTAGAGATTTTTTCCATAGGACCAAGATTCCCTTATAGCTAATACATGAATTTATGTTGAACCTCATTTCTCACTCATAAATGTATTGACCTATACCTAGAGGACTCCCAAACGAGTTTGATTTAATCTCTTTTTCCAACTCATTTTCAAAAAGAAAAAAGATTTCCGAGTGAACTTGTCTCTTTCACACTCGTAAATTGGATTTGAAAGGACATCTATTTGGTACAAGTTTATCCTTTTTTCAAACCAAATAGACTAAGATTATGAAAAAGGACATTTTTTGGTGTTAAGTTGTGATTGCATCTCATGCCCTTGCTTGTAGTATTGAGCCTATTGTTGGTTCTTACTTTGCGTTATAAACCATTTTCCTCGGCAATTTTTGTAAGACCCTTGTCGTTACGACTACATGCGACGCAAAGCAAGTGCAATTTTTTTTTTTAAGAAGGAAAGTAACCACGGCAAAAATTAATCAACACAACTTGATGACGAACACAACGTATGCAATCCAGGCAATAGAAAACAATGACCCAGCATAATAGCACATCATGCAACTAGTCGAAACATGTGATAATCAACAGATGAAAAATATAAAAATGACTACCCGCCCGTCCTACCCTGCAAGGTTAGGACCTCCAGGACACATAAGCAATGCTCAAGCTTAGGTTTCCATCGATTTTGACCATTTAAGGTCTCCAGGATGGCGATTTTTTTTAGGAACAAGGAGGTGTCTACATCCCTCCCGTCAGACGCAAGATCATGCCTACTAAGCTAAAAGACAACATCAATCAATCCCGACACAATGGCTTCGACAAACAGTAACTAGAAACCTCTACGACGAGAAAAACCAATCACATTAAGGTGTTACAGAACCAAGTACCAACGTCAATTACAACAAACAATACGCCCACATTGGGAAGCACAAGACTCTGGCCAGGTTATCATTCGCATCTATCAATTAGGGCACACAATGATCCCCTCATCATGAATCATGTTGTCACAAGGTGATAGGCGTGATAGTAACCATGGCGCAACATAACATATCTAGATCCTTAACCCAAGAAAAATCCCTCATGCTAGGAGACCGAATTATCTGTCAATAAATACATGAAGACTATACCCAAGCACCCAATCAACAAGTCAACAATATGCAAGGTAAAATCATTTAAATTTAAATTGCGCAACTAACTAAAGTATTTCTTGTTTTCCTACAAGGTAATCATATGTGGTGTAACAACTATGACCAACCAGGGGTGGCAGGTGTGGGGGGGTCATCTATGATTTCGACGGGAAAAAAATAGTCGATTACTCCTGGGTTCTGGGGAAGACAACAAATAATAAAGCATAGATCCTCGCATCCTACATGGGACTGAAGCTCACCCAGGAGTGGAATATTCAAACTCTAACTGTGTTGGGGGACTCTGAAATAATCATAAAGGAACTTCGATGCATGTACAGACCAACAAAAGACCCGCTCAAAAGCATATGCTCATCTATAAACTTGCTTAAAAAAAAATTCACGAGCCTGGGCTTCTTCCACATCCTGTGAAAGAAAAACTCAGAGGCAGATACTATGACAAAAAAAGCCAAACATCTGGAACAGAGCCACCTTCTCACTAATAAAATTCTTTCTTATTTGTGGCTGCCTTAATTCTACTCGTCTTTTTGTCCCCCCCTTTAACTTTAAGTATCATCTCTACCCCCCCCCC
>SNQJ01S0007438.1:123925-136031 GCA_010110895.2 Picea sitchensis | reverse complement strand
CAATTACCGACTTGGTTAATCCTCAATGGGGATTAACCTAATAATAAAAATAATAATAATGACGTGATTAATCCACAATGGGGATTTAATCCAATAACAAAATAATAAGAATGCTCTTCGCAGTTACATTATTTCAACAATGCATACTAAAGAAACACACTTTTACCTAACGACACATTAGACCGAGTAGATCTTAACTATCTCCGAAGTGTCTAAATATCCTAAAAACAACCTATGGTTTTAGGGCTGCTGGGGTTTGAACCTAGGCATTCTTCCAGTTAACTTGGACAAACCTTTTTGATTTGGATTTATATTGTTTAGCAGAGAGTTTAAAATTTGGAAAATGAATATATTTTTATTGATTATTTGTTAGACATTATTAAAATGGTCTTATCTTACCTAGTCTTACAGAAAATCTTATATCATCTCTAATCAAGTCACAAAGAAAAAGATGAACATTTTTTAAAGTTATTATGTAGTGAGAAAGAGAAAACTATACTCCTGTTGTATTTAAATTCAATCACAAAGAGTAAGGCCAATTTTTTTAAAAATTATTATGTATTGAGAAAGATAAAACTATGCTCTAGTTATATTTAAATTTAAAAGCATTTATCTTGGCTCTGTTACCTCTTATTTTGCATGAGGCCTATACTAGTTAAATTTTTCACTATGTTTGTGATTTTTATCAGAAAGGTAGGTTGATGGAGCTTTGGATGGCCTAGGGATTGTGAGTTCACTTGATGATTTTGATGCATGGTGTTAGTCCCTAAAGTTACACTTGACTGTAAGAGGGAAAGCTAGGGAATCATCACGTTATTGCAATGGTTTTTATAAATAAAGATTTTTTTTTAGTTTTGAAAGGGTTGGGGGACCCAACAACGAATGAAAAAGGACAACATCAGTCTCTGATTACCAAATAAAGTTCTTATCACACTTACTTAGTCAATGGTAGTCAATCTAATGAGACAGATAAAAATATAAGAGGAAAGAAATATGCAAGTTCCCAATCTGTTTACTTACATAGGAAGATCATTGATCCTAAATATCATTCAGAAAGAAAGAATAATGTACTTTAAAAACAAGTCTTGTAATGAGCAGGCAGTCAGTAAAATCTTCATTGTATTACCAACAAAACAAGATATATTCAATGTTGTGCAAAGATAATATGTTTTTAAAGTAAGAAAATGACGAATAAGAGACAAGAATATATGATCTGACTATCATATAGGCCTTTGCATTGAGTGCAGAATGAAACAAGTCCAAGACTGTATAATAAAAAAACACAGTCTCCTGGTACCACCACTCCAACTGGAACCCCTTTGAAACCTCTTAGACCCACTCCCTTGTGCAAAATGATACATTCTATATATAAAAATACATTGATAAACTGTAACAAACTTATAGGAACTAATCCTATTTGAAAAATCTAAAATCTTTTATTTGCTGCAGATAATCTGGAACAGTTGATTCTTGAAGATGCTCTGTCACCTGATAAACTTATCTTGAAATCTAGAGATGAATCTTGAAGTGATCCCCTGTTACCAGGTATTTCTGGAAATGTTGGATCTAACTGTCAATTTTCATCCTTGAAATACTCTGTCTCATACATTGCAAGCGATCTTCAAATTTAGATTTTGAGGATATACTACTATGTGTAATCATACTTCCAATGAAGCCATGATAGCATCCAACTGACTAAAATAGATTTTTGTATATATATGAAGGTAAAATAAGAATATAACATTTGCAGTAGAAATTTGATTTGCAACACATATTTACAACCACAATCCAATTTGATTCCAAACGATGCAAGGCTGAAAGCTTCTGAAAACCATAATTCCATGTAAATGGCCACTGGGTCGTGAAAATGCAACTGATGTAAAAAGCCAAACTGTCCATTTGCAGTTCTTGCCATGTTGGTGAGACCATGATTTCCTTGATCTTCTTGGAAAAACTCATGATCAACATTGGTTCCATAACAAATAGGCACAACCATACATTCTTGCAAAATGAACTTGTTGATTTGCTTGACAATTGGTAAAGAACAAGGCATTAACAACTTCTCATGCAATTCTTCCTGATCTGCTTGACTATATCCTTGTGACTCAAATATGAAACTATCTTCTGCTAATGTATACATTTGCTCTTTGACATCAAAATACTCAAAAGAAACATCTTGATCTTCATGAACATTTAAAACAATAGATATATCTAATACAATGTCAAATGTATCTACGATATTAGTATCACAATGAAGATCATTCAAAACCTCCCGAACCTCATGGAAATCACTTTCTTCTACAATAAATTCTTCATCATAAGTATACTTTTTGTAACTAGCAGAGTCTTTACAAAGTAAATAAAACTCATCACAACATCTTTCATAAAGATGTTCAGCATAAAAATACTCTTTACAAAACAAATTGAAAGCATCATGAAAACCTGTCAAAGAGCTAATATTGGCAAATGGAAGAGATCGAAACTAGTCATGAGCGATTCCCTCCAAAGAGCATCTGAAAAGCTTGATCTGAACATCCTCATGAACGATCTGAAATCGATGAATAAAATCATGGAAATTTAGCAATTGTTCTGCTGGTACTTCCCAATCTGCTCCTCTAAATCTAGGAAGGTCCCATTCATCTCTACTAGGCACTAGATTTGGAAAACCAACTATCTTTGGAAAATCACAGAAAGCATACCTCCGAGCTAGGATCTTGTCCATTTCAAACTAGTGGAGTCTCCAATAGGTCTCTAAACAATGGAGTCGCCATGATGAAAAATAAGTTGTCTAAAAGTTTCTATCTTCAGTGCACCATCCAAAGCTAGATCTTTACTTTTTCGTTCTCCCAGGGATAAATTCTTCGTTTATCCGTACCCGACAATTTCTCCAAAAGATGTTAGTCTCTAAAGTTGCACTTGACTATAAGAGGGAAAGCTAGGGCATCATCAAGTTATTGCAATGGTTTTTATAAATAAATATTTGTTTTGAATTTTGAAAGGGTCGGGGGACCCAACAATGGATGAAAAAGGACAACATCAGTCTCTGATTACCAAATACAGTTCTTATCACGCTTACTTAGTCAATGGTAATCAATCTAATGAGACAGATAAAAATATAAGAGGAAAGAAATATGCAAGTTCCCAATCTGTTTACTTACATAGGAAGATCCCTGATCCTAAATATCATTTCGAAACAAAGAATAATGTACTTTAAAAAAAAGTCTTGTAATGAGTGGGAAGTCAGTAAAATATTCATTGTCTTACCGACAAAACAAGATATATTCAATGCTTTGCAAAGATAATATGTTTTTAAAGTAATAAAATGAGGAATAAGAGACAAGAATAGATGATCTGATTATCATATAGGACTTTGCATTGAGTGCAGAATGAAACAAGTCCAAGACTGTACAATCAGAAAACAGAGTCTTCCGATACCACCACTCCAACTGGAACCCCTTTGAAACCTCTCGGGCCACTCCCTTGTGAAAAATGATACAATCTATATATACAAATACATTAACAAACTGTAACAAACTTATAGGAACTAATCCTATTTGAAAAAGACAAAATATTTTATTTGCTGCAAATAATCTTGAACAATTGATTCTTGAAGATGCTCTATCACCTGATAAAATTATCTTGAAATATGGAGATGAATCTTGAAGTTATCTCCGGTTACTAGGTGTTTCTGGAAATGCTGGATCCGATTCTTGATTTCCAATTTTCATCCTTGAAATACTCTGTCTCATACATTGCAAGCGATCTTCAAATTCAGATTTTGAGGATATACTACTATTCTTCCTTTATTCGAATTGTTGATTTTGTTTCCTTAAAATCAGTCGAGTATCTTTGAATATGGATATGATCCATTGTTGACTGCTAATTTTATGGAGATATTTTTGGATTTGGCTGAATTTGTTGATATTAAGAGACTTGTATCCCCTTGTTTAAGCTATTCAAGTTTGTTCATAAGTAACTTAGTCTTCTTTCAACTGTAAAACATTGATTTCTTGACATTTTCATTGAGCTTCTGAAGGGGTAGAGGTTCTATTGAAGTACAAAGTTTGGAGTGCCCACTTCTATTAGAAGAAACTCCAGAAGCACTAGACGATCTGCTGGAAGATATCTCGAAAATGCTCCAGACTTATCCAAATACAAATGATCTCGATATGATGCAAGATGAGTATAGTATGCAAGAGGCACTAGAGAGACTGGATTTGTGCACCTGGCAAAGGTGTAACATATAGTGTTGATAACTTGTTTCATCTCATCAGACAAAAAATGATTTCCATGCCACAATACATGATAATGGATTGGTCTGCTCGTTCCCTTGATTTCTGAATGGCTATCAGAGTAGAATAACCTTGTATGATGTCGCTTCTATACCAAAAGAACATTAAACATAACCATTACCATTCCACCTCCTTTAGAACTGCTCCAAAATCTATCTTTTGATTATAAAACATAAAATTTCAAGTCGTTCCTTCTCCCTTTATATTCTGCAACTTGTGTAACCAGAAATTTTGGGTTCGATGGTGTATTCCTTAAGAAGATCATACTTCCTCACCATTAGATAATGCATCACTATCATGAGAATAGATCAATCCAACACTACAACCGAGCACAAGAAGATAACGTCTGGAGGGACCATATCAATGTTTAAACATAGAATAAGAGAAACACTCTCAGTCTTTATCATCATAATGCAATATTTATAGGTATTGTGGGGCACGAAGTAAAAACTATCAGCTGGAAATTCAAGGCTATGAGAAGAATCTCATTTTCGAGACATATCCCACATGTAACAGGTGGAGGGATTTGATTTCTTCATATAGCCTGGTGCCAATGGTGTTTTTCGACGTATGGTGCACAACTTTGTCTTGTAGGTTACTCCTTGCCACTTGTGAGATGGTGCTATCACATGTAGGTGATGTCAATCCTTGTGTTGAGTGACTCGACTGGGATTGTGCACTGTTTTGACTGTTGCGTATGGTGGAACATTAATAACTTAAGAATGTGGCATGATGATGAAACTTACAACCTTTTTCTTCTCCTAAATTAGCGAATATGTGATGTCATATTGATTTTGAATATCGTGCTTTGGTGCTTATATAATTCCTTCGAGACCCGAGCTATGCCATATGAATGTGATCGAATGATATCTAAGAGTTTTGGTTGCATATTATGCCCAATATAATTTTATATTTTAATAAAATAAACTAAATGCCCCAAAAAACCTTTAGTCATACCCAATATAGCAACACCTTTAATCATATAACTGTTGATGGTATTTAGGCATAACGACAAAAATTTTAGTTAAAGGAAAAACACAACTAAATTCCTTGCCTTTCATACCTTATGTATCGATGATGCTTCATGAGTTGGCATATGATATGGATGAAATACCTCTTTCATTGTATGATAAGATATGATTGGTAGGCTTAACACAATAAACCTTTAACCTCCTTCCTAAGTGTTCGATCTCCAGAGTCAATTTAGGTGATGCTTGTAGGAACAATATTTTTCGATGCTACAAGAATGACCTCATTCTTGCAACAAGGCGAAATTTTGAGTGTCAGTTTATGGATACTAACACCTTGGTTGATAGTTTTTATGAGATGATGTACTCATGGGTGTCTTGATGGTGTTTTGATTGGTATACTCATTTATCATAGAGAGATAGAATTGTACTTGGTCATGTGATTTTCTAGCCTTTATTTATGCTAGGAATTGATGGTATATGAGGATATGTGATTCCCTTTATGGAACAACCTAGACATCGTATTGACATATTCATTTAGTTGGATTCATGATGGTATAGGGCGCTTGGCACTTTCCCCTTTCTTTCACTTGATCTCACATTCATTTTGGGTCATTTGACATGGTATAACATAATTGGAGCCTTTGTATAAGAACACCCTAGCTTATGTGGCTTGGTTTATATCTTAAATTGCTTCATGATGAGGTGGATCATGGTCCTATATGAAGCGCTCCCATTCCTTGGCCCATATGTGGAGGCATGCACACATTTGTTGCAATTCTGCTTGAGGTCGTTCCCCTTCTTGATGAGTTGGTTGATCTCTTGGATGACTTGGCATATGGTTTATGATGATACATGGCTTATTTTACTCTTTCATCCATGGATCTAGAACTTGCACATGCTTTGAGGATGTTTTGGTGGATTGGAAGGTCACATGTGCCATATTTGGAGCAATATCTTTCACACATGTTGAGGAATAGTTTTATTTTATTGATTGATGAGGGGATACTCCATTTCTTCATGGAGTTATTCCTTGTTTCATGGATCAACTTTCTTGGCACTTGATTGTAGGAGTGTTATCCCTAACTCCTAGGGATAACTGAGGAGATGATGTCTTGAGGCCCTCATGTTGCAGACATGGAGTACCGAGAGATACTTTGACCAACAATGTCTACTTGCACAGACATAGACCCACCTTGCCACCACAGTTCCAGGTTCATAATGAGGGTATCCACCACCTCAGCTTGTTTCCAAGAGACATTGGGTCTTGCTCCATGGGTACAAGCCATGTATCATGGTGACTGCCATTTCAATATTTGAGGCATTTGAACTTATGCATTTTAAACTGCTCTTGATTATGTAATGTTTGCTTGGACATTATTCTTTTTGCCCTGTTTCACTTTGGTAGTTGACATTGCACCTAGTAAGTGGGTCACCCTTAGGGATATGTTTGCTACTGGGAAGTCATCTTGACAAGTAATCATGCCATTCCCAACCATACTTGTCACTTTCCACACTTCATCCCCTCATCTCCTTACCTTTTGGGATTTTCGGGTGTACTGACCCAAGAAGGGACTATCCCTCATTTCATGGGAATAAGGGGTTGAAGTCACAGAGGCTTGTAGCCAGAAAAATATAAAAGCCAATAATAAATCTTCTGGATGCTCTCCCAGGGATCCCGAGGATAATGAAATGTCTCTCATGAGAAACTGATGGGACCCGTAAAAAATGACTAATGCAAAATTCCGACCAAGGTGGAGCATGTGTGCGCATTGTTTTTCATGCTTAGGTAGAATCCCCACACATGGTTTCAACTTGGGGAAGCATGATGTGACCAGGGTAGAGTCAAGGAGGGCACTATTTTTCATGCTTAGGTAGAAGCCCCACCTTGGATTCAAATTGTAAACATCTTAAAAAGAATAAAAAACAATAAATGGGATTGGAAAAAGGTTGCATTTGTTGATGTTTTTGGTAACAACAAGAGGTATTCACCTCCGGGACAACTTTTCTTAGAGATGAAGATGCCAATAAATCATAGAATAACCATTGACTAGATCAAAGAAGCCTCAAAAGAAATTAGAATATTCCAAAAGAGAATTCCTCTCCACAGAATAATAATAAAGAATAAATATAATGATCCATAAGTAAAGTCAGCCCCACAAGAAAAAGACAGAGAAAATATATTTTCCAGGAAGATAGGACGGCCCTACTGGAAATGATACCTGCCTAGTACAATATAAATAAAGGTGACACCTTCCTCATTTGTCACACTCTCTCACTCATATAGAGCACAATTATAATGGATAGCTGCAGTAGGAGTTGCAGTTCAGAAGGAAGAAGGGCGCAGGTTGGCTGGTTTATCTTTTGTCTTGGTGATGTGCTAGTGGAGGCGAAATACTCTAGCGCTCTGGCTAGGGTTTGATGTTATTGCATTGTTGGGTTATCTCTTGTGGAGATAAGTATTCTTCTTTAGTTGTTGTGCTCTAGTGGATAGATATGGTTCTTGGTTCTATTGTATTGGAAAATATATTCTCTCCAAGAAAAGTTGTTGGGTTTTTCTCCCTTTTGAAGAAGGGTTTCCCAGGATAAATATGTGTGTCTTCTTGTGCTTGTTTATCTAATGCTTATATATTTCAATATATGGTTATTGAATGTTAAAATTAGATTGAAATGCTATGGTAAATCTAATGTTAAAAAAACTAATGAAGATTCAACATGGTATTAGAGTAGGTTTCCTTCAGAACAATCTAATCACTGGAAGGAAGATCGTGAGATTTACCACATTGTTGCAATTTGTTGTTGCTCAAGACCTAAACCTTGTCAAGTTCATTGAACAACCTGTTATCGCCTAGCCTAGAGATAACTAAGGAGATCATGTCTCAAGGCCCAAAGGTTCCATACATGGAGTTCCGAGAGTCAGACGACCTAAGCATAGCCCCAGAGGCCCCCTCTTTTCTTCAAGTACAATCCACATATTGTCGACAACATCGTCCATCAAACCGACCTGGTCTTGAAGTGGCAGTGAGTATTTTTCCATGAGGTAATGAGTCTAGGTATCATGGTATGTATCACTTCGATATTTGAAGCACTTGAACATGTTGTATTGAATCCTTCTTCATTTCATGATGTTTGCTTGGAAATTATGCTCTTTTCCTTGTTTAAACCTGAGAGGGTGACACGGTGCCCTCGTAAGTTGATTTTCCTTCAGGATGAGTTGCTACTGGGTGGATCTTTGAAGAGTTATCTTCGTTCCCTCCATACTTACCACTTTCCATATTTATTCCTTCCATCTCCCCATCCATTGGGCATTGAGATAGGCTACACTAGGGAGGGTTGTACCTTACCTCGTGGGAAGAAGGGGCTAAAGGCCCAGAGGGTAAAAGTAGATGGAAAGAGTTAAAATCCATTTTTAACCTTTGATATGCTTCACCTAGGGATCCTCGATAAATCAATGAAAATATTCTCAGTAAGAAAAGGGGACCCACAAGACAACTTGAACACTCAAGGTATTAGTTGATGGACAAGAGGTCTCATCACGAGCTGACCTATTATGACCATGAACATGTAACGATATGACATTACCACCTATCTGGTCACCAAGCCAGGGTAGTGGCTCTTGGTTGCATAGCTAAGAGAAAAGGGGTCTCATCATGAGCCAACCTTTTCATTTCCGTGAAATGCTTTATGGATGACACTATCACTTTTGGTCACCAAGCCAAGACAATGGTCCTAAACTATTCCCTTGTAGAAAAAAAAGAAAAGATCAAAAGAAAGAAAGCTATGAAAGAATAAATGGAAATGAATGGGCTAGGAAACAATTTCATTCATGAAAATGTGCAGCTCACCCTCCACAAAGGCGTCCACATGTAAGACTCCACATTTCCCTATTATCACATGCACCCCATGCCCAAAGGAATACCCCATGCCACTTCATACACTTACATGACTTGGATTAGGATCGAACTAGGAAAAACCCTAGACTTAATGGGGATTAACCCAATAGGACATCTTGAGACCCTTCCCAAACCTAAATTTGGCAAGTTGTATAACATATTTGGTTCAGGGGGGTTTGATGCACATGTTCGGGTGGTTTGATTATTGGATGTGATTTACTTGCTATGATACTCATGAATCATGGACCCTTAGAGGGCACACCTATTTGTCTTTGCAGGACCTTGCTCGATGGACAAGTATTCATTAGGAGATGACCAGTTCGAACCTTCATGAGGGCTTGAATCCCAAGGATGGATGTTAAGACCCCGAGCTTGGGTCATGACAATGATGACCAACTTGCATGATACAAGAAGAGGTCGTTGCCTTTGGAGGCACTCTGTCATGCCTAGGGAGGGGGAATTCCTCCCTCCATGCACCATGACGCTACCCTTTGGAGGATGAGACGTCATCCTTCTAGTCTAGTATGGTAGTGTTCCTTGAAGATGATGGTAGCCCGTGTTGACAAAGATGGATTCCTAGCACCATGTTCTTGCATCCTAATGTCCCCTCGAGGAGAAATAACACCACCCTAGTGTTGGGTATGTGTTATATTCTTTGCACGAGTAGTAGTGTTTGTGTTGCAGTAGGTCTGTAGGGAGGTGAAATCCACCCATGCGAGGGTTTGGGGGCAGCGCCCCCGAGAAATTTTTTTCTGCCTCAGGAAGCATGTCACATATTTAGGTCATTTTTAGGCACATGGTTTCTTTGTTGATGGTTTTCTATTTCCAGTTAAGGAATTAGGGTTGTTGACTAATCCAGGTCATTGGTTTAGGGTTTTGGATGCCGCTAGCTCCTATATGTATATTGTATTGGAAACAATGTAATACCATGAATAGGGGGACATTGGCTTACCTCTTTTCCCAATACCAAGAGATATATAAGCATGAAGAAGAGTCTGTGAAGGAATTCAATGACATATTCAATACATTACTCAATCAGATTCCCCCTAATTCACTACCAGAGCATACTCTCTTAGGCCAGTATCTATGCTCTTTTAAGGGGAATTTCCAATTTCTCTTAAAGAACAAGTCACCCGAGAATATTAGGGAAGCACAAGACATTGCTTGCCAACTTGAGGATAACCTAAAGTCATGCAATCCTAGTGATTTCTCCTAAATAATTTCCCTTGAGGACAAAGTAATGGACCTAGCCAGTGCCCATGATGTCCTCATCAATAAGATTGATATCATGAAAGAAGGGGAACCTCCCACCAAGAAGCCAATTATGAGTGATGAGGAGCATTTACCTTGTAAAATCCCTAGAAAAAGAAAATGGAGCACATGATTCTCAAACATGAAATATCTTGAGACGCACTCCCAAGATTTGATGAATGGAGATTGGATGGATCGACAACCTCCTAGGTCATTACCACAAAGAGACTGTCATCCTAAAAATAAGTACCCTAGGGATATTTATGAGAAGCCCAATCAAATGAATTCCATCTATATTGTGTTTCCCCTAGAGTACCCTAATATCACACCTAAGCAACCCCTCCCAAAACCTAGGGATGATGAGATCATGGAACCTTGGGAACAAGTGTGTCCATCCATTGATTTTGAAAGTATACATGGGTGTCTAAATAAGTTCAAAATAGACCAAAAAATGGTTGGATGACTATCCAAAATTCGAATGGGGTTCTCCTTCCCTTCATATTTCAAGGTTTCTTGAGTATCTATGTGAAGTAGGAACACCTCACGAAAATATGCAAATAGCATTATTCATATATTGTTTCCCCCCGTAAGCACGATATTGGATCAAGGATTGTTGTGAAACAAAGGGCATATTTTTTTATAGGTCTTGTTAGTAGATTTATTGAGTATTGGCACCCTAGTTACCAAACGTATGAATAATTTATTCAAGATCTCACGATGATCCTGTATGACGAAGGGTTCACTACTGAGATTGTAGAATAACTGAGGGAGGCTCAACTTGTTAGCCAATATACTTCAAACCCTGACCATTCTTGGGATGAAGGCCTTGAAGATTGTGATTTTCTGAAGGAAGATCCTGAAGAAGTCAAGGATAATGATGAGATGTTGACATGTGGTCCTCCCTCTAATGAAGCCATCTAAGATCATATTCTTCCTGCACAAGAAGAAGAGAATGAGGTTAATCATTTTCCCTTTCAGGTTTTTGATGATGCCATATTCTATGATTTAGAAGGTGAAGAAGTAAGGGAATCCTTGGATGAGCTAGATCCTCCATATTGTGATGAAGGTGAAGATGTGATTGAAGAGGTAAGTCACGAGGATGAAGTATTGATGTCTTCTCTTCCATTTGATGAATTCATCTAAGCCTTTGATGCTCCTGCACATGAAGAAGTGAATACAATATGTTGTTTCCCTTTCCAAGATTTTGATGATGCTTTATTTTGTGATTTGGAAAGTGAAAAAGTGTTAGAGGAGCCATTGGATGTATTAAATCCTTCATGTTATAATAAAGGTAATGACATGATTGATAATATTGATGAGTTCATACATGTTGGAATATGTAAGTGGGATGTGGTTGGTTCTAATGAGGGTTCCATTTATGATATGGAAGGACATCTTCAAATGTTTCCTTTACAACTATCATATGAGGTCACTACTAATTTTGATATTTGGAAACAAGGAGATGGTATGGTTACAGATATGTTCCAAACACCCAAGAATGACTTAATGCAATGATTTCATGTTGATTTCTAGTCATACCTTGAGGATTTTGATGAGTATTCATTTGAGCACTCTGATTTATTCTACAAATAATATTTTCAACCGTCGTTGTGCTCGTATTTTGATAAGGGTGAGGACATGGTTTTCCTAAAGCAGGATACTTGTGATGAGGTTTTCCAACTCCCTTTGTTTCCTTCATATC
>SNQJ01S0007438.1:88116-120530 GCA_010110895.2 Picea sitchensis | reverse complement strand
CAAATTCTACGATCCGAGATGGTCGGGTACAATCGGGCCAGCAGAGGGATACGATCACACAGCTGCAGGCTCAGTTGGAGGTCGCAGAAAGCAAGGCAATTGACATCGAGATCGTTAAATCCCGAGCAACCGATATTCGGAGCAGGATCTCCTCTACTCAATAGAGCCTGCTAAACAAAGTAGGAGAGATTCAAGAAGACTGCTTGTTAATACATCAGATCTCTGAGAATCTGATTAACAAAGAAAGAAACGCAGAAGCTGCTCGGATCGCTTTTCAAGAGGCAGTAATAGCGACTAACAATAGGTTTTCAGGGCCTCCAGGGCTCACCATTGCCGAACAAACTAGGGGTAATATCTTGTTAAAGAATTGGGAACGTGATATTACTTTAAGCAAAGAGCAGGCTCAAAAAGTGACAAATTCGTTAGTAGAAGCCTGCAATGTCATAAATGGTGAGTTGTTAGAGATGGAGATTGGAGGCGACACAGAGGCGCTGAGACAGATGAATATAGATCGGATTTCTCTCGACATGAAGGAGAAGAATGAGAGGAATTCGACAGAAATCTCTAGGATGGACAGGGTAGACCCGGCTCAAATCGACAAACATTTGATTCAGCCTAGTGCACAACTCGGCGCTCTTGAACTCGTCAATGTACAAATAGATGATAAACTTCCACAGTTGGCCCGAGAGTGCTATTTTGCCGAAGCCAGTTGTCAAGCCGAGCCTTCACAACTTGTGACCCAGTTTGTGGACAAGTGTATCATGTACACTGAATCCGTGCGAGGACAAGCACCTAGCACTTCTTGAAGATAGAGTAGGTGAAATGGAGTGATTTCGCTCCCCCCAGATGTCAGGCAAAACCTTTACAGCTTGTGTTCCATTTTTTAGACAAATGTATTATATGCATTAAATCTAAGCAAAAGCAAACACCTGACACTTGGACAGATGGAGTGATTTCGCTCTTCTGAACCGAGAGGCAAATTTTGTATAAATAGATCACAAAAAGAAGAGATAAGGGGCTGGACTTTTTGGTATCAAATTGTAAGAGAGTTTTTTGCATGAAGGAAAGTTAATACAAGCAAATTTGAAGATTCCCGATCTTGTCACGACTGTGTTACACGTTTGTTTCGTTATGTTTATTGTTTCTTTTCATTTTTCTCTACATAATTGATGTGTATCACTATAATTTAGTACGACCACTACTATAGTGAAGGGATTTCATCATTCTGTAATTTCTTCTTGTCTTTCCTCTGCACCAGCTATCAGCGGGTTTAAGACCAATTCACAATTTACATAATTTTATATCTATTACACTTTGTCAATTATTTTTATGTCAATTTCTTCTTCTGTGTTTACTTTAGTTTTCTACTGACAGAGACTTTACGTTATTCACAGCTAAATGTTTTCTCCCATTCCACATCTTTTACCAAAAACAATACAGTTACAGGAAAGGGCCTTCAATTTGCATTCTTATTTCGTTTTTTGTTCATGCAAAAGTTTCTCTTTACTTCGTCCGAATCGAAACAACAAATAAAGTATCTCTTTAAAAAATCATTTCCACACTGGTATTGTTGCTCAATGACTGTCCCTGCAGCAACTCAACCTAATATTCAACCCGTACTATCTAACCAAATACATATCGCTTTAAATCTCTTTGACACCATCCTTAGAACTGCGAACACCCGGGAGGAATTGGAACGTTCATGGACAACCATTGAACAAGATATTGCTACTCAGGAACAGTGGGAAGCTAGGCAGCGAGAACGTAGAAACCTTCATTAAGTTTCCTATACCGAAGGTTAGTATTATCCTTTATCGACCTTTCATACTTTCGGATGCCTTGACACTGTACTTTTGAGCCTTAAGTACAGACTCAGGAACAACACCAACCTTCAGAATCTTTGAGTCAGTCTTTTGAATCTTTGACTTTTCACGATCCCTTTCTGAGATGGATTGAGTACTTTCCTAGAAGTGTAACTTGGCATAATTTTGTCCCTATCTCTTGCCTCCATGAGCTAGACTTTACAATTTCCTATGATATGATACATGCTCTAACTAATGTTATTTTTTTTCTTAACTTGTCATTGTTTTGGTTTATGATGAAGCACAGAGGCAGGTGTTATGAGATATTACTGGGATGGTTTCACTAAATATATGACTACACCTAACATTCAACCAACATGTAAGTAAAGGTAGGTAGGAATTTTCATCCATTGTACATACCATTGCATATCATGTTAGAATAGTTGTGGTTGAATTTTATTGTCTTGTCTCACCTGTATATATGTATGCTCATGATTATAATTCGTTTTATTTCAATTTTTATATCATGTATGGACAAGGGGTGATATCACCACCTAAGATATTACTAATATCTTTTGTTGAGATTTAGCAGGCATAGGTCATAGCAGAGATGATGCGGTTCTCATGCACTCTATGGTGAGCACATGTCCCCGAGTTGGAGCCAGATATTATCCCCTATCCTAGGGATAACTAAGGAGAACGTGTATCGAGGCCCACAGGTTCCAGACATGGAGTGCCGAGAGTCAGGCGACTTAAGCATAGCCCCAGAGGGCCCCTATTTTCTTCAAGTACAATCCACATATTGCCAGTAGCAACGTCCATCACACTGGCCTAGTCCTAAAGTGGCAGTGGGTCTTGCTCCATGAGGTAATGAGTCCGGGTATCATGGTATGTATCACTTTGATATTTGAAGCACTTGAACATGTTGTATTGAATTCTTCTTCATTTCATGACATTTTCTTGGAAATTATGCTCTTTGACTTGTTTAAACCTGAGAGGGTGGCACAGTGCCTTAGTAAGTTGATTTCCCTTTAGGATGGGTTGCTACTGGGTGGATATTTGAAGATTTATCATTCGTTCCCTCCACACTTACCACTTTCCATCTGTATTCCTTCCATATCCCCATATTTTGGGAATCAGGATATGCTACACTAGGAAGGGTTGTACCTTACCTCGTGGGAAGAAGGGGCTAAAGGCCCAAAGGGTAAAAGTAGCTGGTAAGAGTTAAAAGTCATTTTGAAACCTTCGATATTCTTTGCCCAGGGATCCCTGTGAAAGAATTGAAAATATTTTCAGTAAGAAAAGGGGACCCACAAGACAACATGAACACTCAAGGTATTATTTGATGGATAGGAGGTCTCATCACGAGCCAACCTATTATGACCATGAACATGTAGCGGTATGAAATTACCACCTATCTGGTCACCAAGCCAGGGTAGTGGCTCTTGGTTGCATAGCCAAGAGAAAAGGGGTCTCATCACGAGCTGACCTTCTCATTTCCATGAAATGTTTTTTGGATGACACTGTCACTTCTGGTCACCAAGCCAAGATAGTGGTCCTCAACTATTCCCTTGTAGCACAAAAGCAAAGATCAAAAGAAAGAAAGCTAAGAAAGAATAAATGGAAATGAATGGGATAACAAACAATTGCATTCATGACAAGGTGCAAATCACCCTCCATAAAGGTGCCCATAGGTAAGACTCTACATTTCCCTATTATCACATGCACCCCATGCCCAAAGGACTACCCCATGCCACTTCATACACCTACATGACTTGGATTAGGCTCCACCTGGGAAACACCCTAGACTTAAAGGGGATTAACCCAATAGGACATCCTGAGATCCTTCCCAAACCTAAATTTGGAAAGTTGTATAACATATTTGAGCATTTGTTTGGTTTAGGGGGGTTTGATGCACATGTTCAGGTAGTTTGATTATTGGATGTGATTTACTTTCTATGATACTCATGACTCATGGACCCCTGGAGGGTGTACCTATTTTTATTTGCATGACCTTTCCCGATGGACAAGTATTCATGAGGAGATGACCAATTCGGACCTTCATTAGGGCTTGAAGCTTAGGGATGGATGTTGAGACCTTGAGCTTGGAGCATGATAGTGATGACCAGATTGCATGATACAAGAAGAGGTCATTGCCTTTGGAGGAACTCTGGCATACCTAGGGGGGGATTCTTCCCTCCATGTGCCAGGACGCTACCCTTTGGAGGCTGAGACGTCATCCTTCTAGTCCAGGATAGAAGGGTTCCTTGAAGATGATGGTAGCACATGTGGAAAAATATGGAGGCCTTTGGAGGCCTAACACCATGTTCTTACAGCCTAATGCCCCCTTGAGGACACCTAACGTCATCCTAGAAGGGATGACATCACCTTATTTAGGGTTATTTTATGTAAATTTATTTAATTTGTAAATTAAGGGTAGAATTGTTGAGGTCGGCCTTGTATTTTAAAATAAATTTAATTTTAGGCGAGATTTTGGTATAAATACACAAAAATGACATTCATTTTCATCATAACTCTCCCATGAGAGAGAGAGGAATTAAATTGGTGCACTTTTAGGGTTTATTGGCTGAAATTGAGAGGCAAACTTGTTTTGGAGGATAAATTTTTCAACTTGGATCATTTTTTGGTGAAGTTACTTGGAAATCTAGGGTTTTATTGCTTGATTATTCTTGGTGAAGTAAGTAAATCTACAATTGTCATTTCATTTTGAATGGTTATGGTATCTTTTCTTATTCATGTTAAATATTATGAAATTGATTGCTTGACAAACCTTAGGAATAAAGGACTTAAGGTGCTACTTCTTTTCTTTTCATTTGCTAGACTTTACTAAAGTGGTTTAACCTAGACGTGCTTCTAAATCCCTAAACTGCTAGCACTTTAGAAGCCATTTCCTAGTTGTCGTTTCAATAAATAAATTTCAATAGTCTAAGGAGGAGGAAAGCACTAGGGATTATAAGTTCCTACTTTCTAGTTAGCTCACCTCCCTAAAGTTTGGATCGTAGAGGACTTAAGGTGCTACTTCTCTAAAGATCCTCCCTTTTACTTAGACAAGTATAATTATCATTGTTTCTCCAAGTAAATGTTGTCGAAATATTGACTCCACAACCCCTTAAAGGCACTAGTCTCTCTTCTCTTTGGTTAATTGATCAAACAAACACTCAAAATTTAAGCTCTCAAGCCTTCACTAACCAAAACTAACACTAACTTAGCCTAGGAAACTAATTCTAGTGCTGCTATTATAATTTTTTGCTACAATCATCTAAGTGCAACAAATTTTATGCATACTTAACATTAATTGCTAGATAATTACTTTAGAATTTTTTTGTGACAAGTTACTATCATTCTATATACTAAATGCCACATCTTTATTGTCTTTTAAAACATTTTCTGAAGAGTATTATTGCAATTGTTACATATTTCTCAGTGATGTTGTAAACTTATTTACTGTTGTACTTTTATATCAGCTAGCACACATTTCATTAGTTTATTTTCTATTGAAGCATTAATATCATTTTTATACTTGAAACTACCATATATATATTCTTGTTGTCTTGTTCTAGGAAGGTACACTTTACTTCTGCATTTGCTTCATCTCTTAAGGCATAAAATCAACAATACCACTTGACTTGAGTGACTAGTGAGAGGCGGGGGGGGGTAAATATTTACATCTTTGCTTCATTTCACCAGCCCTTTAGGTCATTAGGGACATTTCCCTTGGGGTAGTTTTATCTTACTCCTAAACAGTAAGGGGTTTCCTATTAAGGTGATAGTGATAGGTCACCCCCGTGTTAAGCCAATATTGTCCCACTTTCTTTGGGCTTTGGGAAGGTAAAAATTGTGCAATAACACAACATATTAGAGGATGATGAGATTGATTTTTCTCTAGATCAGCTCACCCTATCATAGCGTACCTCCTGGTGGTATCAGATTACAACTTGGTGAAAATTGAAATTTCAAGTTGTAGTGGTGGTGCAAGTTGTAGTTGTAGTTGCAGTTGCCAGTCACCAGTTGTAGTTGCAGTTGCTAGTTTCCATTTGCGCAAGTCTTGAGATTAGAAGACAAGTTGGATGGTGCTACAAATTTCATAGGTACACACTTTTATATGTTTAAAATTGTATCATTATCATGAGGGTGTTTGCAAGAGAAGGGATCTTTTGTCCAAGCGACAATATGTGTATCCAAAGGGATCTTAGATCCAGTACATTCAGAGAAAAAATGCACTCTCCCTGTAAGTGAAGACTCCAGGTTTGATTTTTTGGATATGCCTCTAGTTGTTATGACATTATTGATATTATGTTACATTTTGATCTATTGAAGTTATGATCATTATGAAATGCACTTGTTTGCAAGATAAAATGATCTCCTTTAGGAGATATTCTTGGTTGTTGACTTTGTTCAAAGAAGGTTATATTGATAAATCCCATGGAGGCTTCCATGGAGATGTTGTTGTTCTTGTTTCTTGTTCCGGGAAGGTTACCACAGAGGCATGCCACCAATGATATCCCTAAGAGGGAGATATAGTGACGGTTGTAGAAGATGACATATTAGAGAGTCTCTAGTTTGAGACATAAAGCAATATGACCAGATAAGGAGTTTGTGTAGATTGACAGTTCGACCAATTCAGGCCTTGATGCATGATTCTATCAGTCTAAGTGAGTTATGGCATATGAGACTTGCTCATTTGTATTATATATCTCTTCCCTCTCTAGGGAATATGGTGACAGGTCTTCCAACGCTCCATGTAGAGAATGATGACATTTGCAAAGGTTGTTCTCTTGGAAAGAATGCCAAGGGATATTTTCCAGGAAGTGACAACAAATCCAAGGGGATCTTGGACCTGGTGCATTTATATTTGTGTGGGCCTATGAAAATTTCTTCTTTGAGTGGATACTTATACTATGTGATCTTCAGACTTGGATTTTGAAGAACATGACTCCTGATGAGGCTTTCACTGAAGTGAATCCTATGGTTGGATACCTTAGAATATTTGGGTTTCTTATATACATTCACATACCCAAGGAGAAAAGGATGAAGTTAGACCCTTCAGGTAGGAAGGGTACATTTGTTGGCTACAGTGAATCTTCAAAGGCATATCATATTTACATCCTAGGCCTGAGACAGATTGAGGTGAGCATGAATGTTTCCTTTGAGGAGGAGGTAGCCTTTAGGAGATCCAGAGGATCTCACATAGATATTGATGGTGAGAGGCAAGAGGAGATGGTGTCTTCTTCCCCTCACCCTTCAACAATTTTGAGGGAGTCAATTGATCCCATGGAGACAATTGAGCTTGTTGATCCACTTGATCTTGTTGATGTTCCTAGAAATATTGTAGTAGGAAGGAAAAAGCTTGCATGGGCTCGTTATACTTTTTCATAGGCAGAGAGACATGAAACTCCCTGTGGTACTTTCAGAGAGAGAAATATACCTATGAGATTCTCGAGATATGTTGCAACAATGAGCCACATCATTGATACTGATACTTCCAGTTATGAGGAGGAATCTAGTCAACATGTATGGAGAGATGCCATGATAGAGGAGTATCCATCCATCATGAAGAATTATGTGTGGGATATTGTTTCGAGACCCAAGGGGAAGTCTATGGTGACTTCCAAGTGGATCTATAAGATCAAACATGCAACTGATGAGAGTATCAAGAATCAAAAAGTGATATTTGTGGCTAAAGGATTCTCTCAGGTAGAGGGAATAGACTATGGGGATACATTTTCTCTTGTTGCTTGGTACACCTCCATTTAGATGATCATTTCCCTTACTTCAGCCATGGGTTGGAGACTGCATCAGATAGATGTGAATTCAACCTTCCTCAATGGAAATATCGAGGAAGAGGTGTACATCGATCAACCAAATGGTTTTGTGATTCATGGGAAGGAGTCCCATGTGTGTAGGTTGAAGAAGGCAATGTATGGACTCAAGTAGGCACCTCGATCTTGGTATGCGAGGATTGACGGATACCTGATGAGTTTTGGTTTCAACAAGAGTGTTGTTGATGTCAACCTATACTATAAGATTGTTGATGGTGAGTCCCTAATTTTGATCCTGTACGTTGATGATTTATTTCTCATAGGAGTAGAGAGCCTCATTACTTGGTGAAAATATGAGTTTTCCTCTAAGTTTAAAATGAGGATATTGGCATGATACACTATTTATTGGGACTGGAGGTGTGGTAGAGAACTGATGAGATCTTCTTGAGTCAGGGGAAATATACAGTTGAAATTTTGAGGAGATTTGGGATGTTGGATTACAAGTCCATGGCCACATTGATGGTGTCAAATCTGAAGAAGTTGAGTGAGTCTTCTTCTGATTCAAACTTGATTGATCCAAATATGTACAAACAATTGATTGGATCATTGATGTATTTGGTTAACACCATACCAAATATTTTCTATGCAATGAGTGCACTTAACCAGTTCATGAGTCAATCAAAATAAATGCATTGGGTAGATGCGAAGCATGCATTGAGATACTTGTGAGGAACAGTTGGATATAGATTGAGATATGCTTCCAGTATTGACATGATATTGTAGGGATATGTTTATTCTGATTGGGTAGGGAGAACAGTAGATAGGAAGAGCACCTCTAGGTGTTGCTCCAGTTTGGGGTCTGTCATGGTTTCCTAGTGTAGTAGGAAACAAAATTTTGTTTCCTTGAGTACCAAAGAAGCCGAGTATATTGAATTATGTATTGAAGTACGCAAAGAGATGTGGATTTGGAAGCTCCTTGCAGGATTGGTTGAACAGATGTTGGATCCCACTGTGATATTGTGATATCAGAGTTGTGTGAAGCTCTCAGAGAATCCAGTATCTCATGATAGATCGAAACTTGTCGAGATCAAATTTCATTACATTCAATATATGGTGTTTAGGAAAGTAGTATTGATACACTACCTTCCTCCAAATGAGAAAATTGCAGATTTTATCACTAAGCCCCTTGCCAAGTTGAAGTTCGAGTACTTCCATTTTAGAACTTGGAGTGATAGAGATTACCCCTCTCATTAAGAGGGAGTTTTGATGGTTGCAACTTCATATGATCATCTTGGTGAGACATTCTCCAGGTCATACTCCTTGATGGATTGAGCTGTCTTGACCTGTGACGATATATTGGGTCGGTGCTCAACTACCCTTGAGGTGAAAATCAAATGGTTGAGATATTTCTCCAGGTCGTACTCTTCGATGGATTGAGATGGATTGAAATGTGATGATAGTCCTCGATGGATTGACTTGATTATGACACTTATCAATGGACTGATAAGTTGTACTAGGTTGGTTCCTAGCGGACCTTGGGATGTAGTCCACGTGGTTGGGATACTTTATCTAGGTTGTACTCCTTGGTGGACTGAGCTAGGCTGACCTGTGATGATACTCCTCGATGGACTGAGTTGTGTATGACACTTATCGATGGACTGATAAGTTGTACTGGTTTGTATCCCATCGTCCTTGGGTTGTAGCCCAAGTGCACATGTCTTGTGGTTGTATCCTTTGACGATGATGAGACACACTAAGAGGTTGTATCTCTAGTGTTCTCTAGTGGGTTGTATCCCCTGGATGATATTTATAGGTCCACATTGGTTGTATCCATGTGTGATGTGATGATGCTAACAATAGCATGGTATGTGTGACCATGGCATGGTCTGAGGACCATGGCATAACCTATGGGGATATGAGGACTAGAGGAGAACATCATGGAAAATACCTCCCTAACTAAGAGGGATTTTTTATGTTTTTGGTAGCAGTGGGAGGCATTAACCTCTGGGACAAATTTTCTTAGATATGAAAATGCCAATAAATCAAAGAATAACCATTGAATAGATCAAATAAGACTCAGAAGAAATTAGAATATCCTAGAAGAGAAGTCGGCTCCAAAGAATAATAATAAAGAAGAAATATAATCCTCCATAAGTAAAGTCATCCCAACAAGAAAAAGGAAAAGATAAAATATTTTCTAGGAAGATAGGTCATCCCTACTGAAATTACACCTACCCAGTCCAATATAAATAAAGGTGACACCTTCCTCATTTGTCACACTCTGTCACTCATATAGAGCACAAGTCTAATGGAGATTTATGGTAGCAGCTATAGTTCAAAAGGAAGAAGGGTGCAAGTTGGTTGGTTTATCTTTTTTTTTGGTGATGCGCTAGTGGAGGCCAAATACTATAGCGCTCTAGCTAGGGTTTGATGCTACTGCATTGTTGGGTTATCTCTTGTGGAGATAAGTATTCTTCTTTGTTGGTTTTTCTGTAGTGGATATAGTTGGTTCTTGGTTATATTGTATTGGCAAGGATATTATTCTAACTCCTTGAGGTAGATAAGAAATTTTCTTTCTTGGAGATATTACTTTAATTAATGAATCAATTAATTCTCATTAATGCATTTACATCATTGATATTCGTATCTTGAAATGGGTCCCTTTTTGTCTTTAATAATTTTTTTTAATAAACTTTTATTTTGAAAATTTTAATTAATTTCCCTTTTAAAAAGAGGACTGTGTTTTAATTTTCTGGATAGAACATCCAACTTTTCATCCATAGAAACAAATTTTTATCTTATATTCATCATCTTATATTTCCAATGAGTCCTCTTGGGTGCTATTTTGATTCATGGATCTCAATATATGAGCTCGTGAAGTCAAGGTGTCAAACATATTTATCAACATATCATAAAACTATTGTTGATTGTTCTTTAAATTTATGAGAAAAGTATGGCCAATTCCATCCCTTGAAACATGTTCCAACATCTTCCTTGTCAAAATAAATTTCCAACGAGGTAAATTTTGCGCAATTCTGACTCTTGGATCTCAAAATATGGCCTTCAAAAGATTAATACTTAGCAGTCGTTTATTGATCTTCTCCGAGCAATCTGGGCGCCCTTAGTTAAATTTTGTTTTTCCCTTTGAAAATTTTGACTTTCCTTCATAAATTCTTATCCCACATGCATGGGATTTTATGAAGTTTTAGTTTGTATAATTAAAAGTGTATTATACACTTAGTAAGAAACAAGAGAAGAGAAGACGATGGAAATTTGAGAATTCGACCTTTCCTTAGGAAATTGATTAATTAATTAATATTTTAATGCGCAATAATCTTCCACCTCATGTCCAGTCAATGTAAGTCAATGATACAATGTCACCACATGTCTTCGCTTGATAGGTCAATAATCTACCACATGTCACAAGTTGTTTGCTAATCTTCCATGTGTAATAATCTCATTGGTTAAGGATGTGAAGTAAGAAACATAGGATAAAAAAGTTAAGGGAGGAAGTGAACGAGAGAGGAGAAATAAGGAGAGATAAGTGGGGGAAGGAGTGATGAAGGGTTGTCGTATGTGGAGTGTGGTGGGTTAGCAGAGGTGAGAAAGTGAGGGAGAGGTGAGTGAAATTGTGATTCTGTCAACTCGTGAACCTAATAAGATCATACAATAATCTAAGTATGGAGTGAGAAGGGGTGTTGTATGGGTTCGTCGACCTTGTTGAATAAGAAATAGTCGATCGACTATGGTAGTCATAAATGTAAGTCGGTCAAAGTATCTTCTAACCTACCGGCCCAAACAATGAAGTAGTTACAACTTCTTGGTAACTAGAAATATAGGAATACAAATAGACAATCACAAAGAGACTTTGATAGTTTTGTTTGAGAGATTGTATACATTGTACTATATTTCTATATCCTTTAATAAATACAGATCTTTGGTCTCTCACTACTTGTGTATATATTTTTCTATATCTATATGTGTGTATCTTCTACGTTGCTTATGTAAGGAAAACTGGTAACTCTCCCTACTTTCCCCTAGATTACAACATTGGTTTTGTTTCCGATAGTTATGAACCTCGACATGTAGAAGTATACATAGATGTTAACCCTGCAAGACATAAGTGAATGGTAGGAGTGCAAGACTAAGAATTACATTAAAAATTACACCCAAAGAAACAATCTCTCACTTGTAGAAGCAAGAGAAAGATTCTTCTCTGAAACACACCAAAGATTTTTAGAAGCCATCCTTGAAGTGTTATTTCAGTACATCAACAAGTCGGGTAATGTTTAATTTGACAGCTGACGAGAAACTTGGCCTCAATCTTACAAACAAAGGAAAAACGAATTTGCATGACTACTTCAAGAGAGTTGTTGAAGACTATATTTCAGAGCAAGCCTTTGAAGATCGAACATCTCTTGATAGAATAAAAGAAAAATTTTACACCGAATTGCATGAAGGATTCTTGTTTATTGTTCCAACACTGCTGAATAAATTCCTCCTCGACAAAGGAGTTAGTGACATCGTTCAATACCGACCTCAACTAGGCACAATGTTACCAAATAGTAACTATCAGGAGAGGGATGAAGAGTGGGAAGGATTTATCGATGCAAATTCCAAAGACACAAGACAAGATTGGGATTATTTCTTAAATAAATAAACATGGCCAGTAGTGCCAACTTCGAGTAAGTTGGGGTAACGATGAGGGGTCGGTCGAATTTGTGAGATGCCATAAGGAAAGCATACCAGAAGTTTTGATTACTGAAGCATAAATTTCATCGAGAGAAAATAAAGCACACAAGAAATTTGTTGACATCTAGAGATTAGATAGAGATAAAAGGAAAAATAAAAGGGAAGAACTTTGTAACATGTGGGATAGTTAGAAGTCGAATAGAAAAATGATTGGGGAGGGTCATCCTGATAGAGTGCATGATTAGTCTGAGTCTGAAATGAACTGACCAGAGCTAGCAATAACAATAGCCATGATGACCCCCCAAAAATACAAGACATATAGTTGATAGAGGATAAATTGAATGCCTATCAACCAAAAGATGAACCTAAAAGCATGGATTATGAAGAATCTGGACTAGAGATACATGCTTCTCCCGTGCCAGAAACCAGCCCACAAATAAAATAATTCCTATATCAATGACTTTAGATTGATGACCAATTTGWAAGTGTAAATTCTAACCTTGTACAATGTCTACTGTAAACAGATATTCAGAAAAGAATAGAAAAGATACAATGGAAAATGCAAACATTACAMAGAGATTTTTCCCCTGGAAACCCAAACCGGGAAAACCAATATATATTATATTCATACATAGTGTTACGTTTTTTACAATACAATATACATGTAGGAGCCAACGACATCCAAAATCCTAACCCAATGACCTGGATTATTCCAAAACCCTAATTCCTTAACCGGAAATAGAAAACCATCAGCAAAAAACCATGTGTCGAAAAACCACCTAAATATCATGTGGTCCCGGAAATATGTTGTCCCAGTGCGAATTTTTTTTTCAAGGGCACTGCCCCCGAACCCCCGCGCGGGGGGCTCCACCCCCTGCACCCCCCGAGGGGGGGCCTAGCGGCCCCTCCTCTAACCCCCCTGCGCACCCAGCGCAGACACTCAAACAATACTACTCGTGCAAAGAATATAACACATACCCAACAGTAAGGTTATGGTATAGAACCAATGAGCATGGAAAGATACGAGATGCACTCATTGTTGATCCATAAATAAATGAAACCAACAACATGATCATCCAAATTAAGGATCTCATTGACTCGACCCCCTTGCCAAATATATTATCAAGAGAAGAAACTAGTTACAATCGTGAATGGACACAAACATTGGACTGACACTTAGTTGAGTATAAATATCAAAGTTCTCAAAACGACGAGATATTTTTTGCAATCAACAAGAAGCAGTTATGCATCGAGTACCACCCAGTAAAGGATCAACCAAAAAAAAAGTGACACAAGAAAACCCGACCGAGGACTCAACAACTCAGTCGAAAATTGTGGTAACTCAAACAACACAAAATGAAAATACCTCTAAAAAGACAATAAAGATGCGATTTAACCACATATCCCTGCACAAGGGATATGAGGACCCAAAAATACATTGGTTCATGTGAAAAAAATTATGGGATGCCAAAGACATCACTGATGAAGACAAACAGATGGCACAATTCGGAGTTGCCCTCTGACATTGTTCCCTGATATGGTTTATGAACTATACAAAAAATAAAAAATGGAAAAAGTCGGACATAAAATATATATTTCTAACGTTTTTTAAAATCCAAGATGTCACACACTTGGCCGCACAAAATTTAAAGGAAATAGAACAACGACCAAGCGAGTTGGTACAAGAGTATGATAAAATATTCAAAGATCTCTTGAGCCAAATTCCGACAACAATCAACCAAAGCTTGCTAGTTCAGTGGTACATCACTGATTTATTACAACATATCCGCTCACCATTGCACTTGCATGAAATAACCACTTGCAAAGATGTGTTACAAAATGCACAACATGTCTAGATGGATGACAATGGGTCGTCGACTACTTTGTCAACTAGAAGAGTTGAAGAAAAAATAGAGCACTCACAACAAACGATGAAGAATATTTCCATAAGAATAAATGAACTTTGGTGCACTTCATGTTAAGAAGAAGGACATATGAATGAAACATGTAGCATCAATGATCAACCACCAACAATAGTAGATGCACATAGAGTACAAACTTAGAAATATTGTAACATATTCAAGGGCTTGATTGATCATAATGTAAAAGATTGTCCACATAATTTAAAAAACACTAAGTAGTGCCACATATGTGAAGGTTCTAATCAGAAAAATATCAGAATGTTATTTTAATGCATGAAATAAAACCAGTTTACAAAACATCTACCACAAATAAGCCATCGAATAAGCTAACAATTACGATTGAAGAGACGAATACTACGGTCTAGGTCAAGGTCAAGAAGCCCGCGTTCGATTTGGTGGTCGAGGTCGAGGTTGAGCAAGACCATACTGCTACAACTGTTGGAAAGATGACCACATCAGTCCAGATTTCCCAATGAAAGATAGAATCGACTTGAAATTATGAAATATATGGGATGTCCATGATCACTCATTAGAAGAGTGACCAATAGTACTCGATAAAATTATGACTAGATAAATCTCCTACACATAGTATCAAAAGAAGAGGTATTGAATTCAAAATATTTAAAAATCATTACAAGATCTAGGGTAGGACAAGATATTAACAATTCCACATTACATGACCAATAGAGATGGAAGGATAGTTTCTTTCCAAATCCCGATAATAAGAACAGATTATGAAGGAAGCTATCAGATTCTTTAAGAGAAACAATGGAAAACATAATGAAGATATTTTACAAGAATTCCTACAACTATTATAGGAAAAATAGTCAATCAGTCGATTGTTAGAATTACTAAATATATTAAAAGAATACAAAGAAGGAAAAAGGCCATCAAAGGATGCCAGACAACTTTCGTATAATAATAAATATTATGATCGACGTGTCGACCTAGAAATCAATGAAGTATTGATCAAACAAGTAGTTGTTGATTTTGGATCTCAAGTCAATATATTACTGCGAGAAACTTGGATAAGACTAGGTCGACCTACTTTAGCACCAACTTTGAACTATCTCAAACTTGTAAATCAAAGATTGATAGAGCCCATTGGTATACTTAGAAATGTGGACACTCAAATACTGGGTATTCCAACTCAAGTCAACTTTGAAGTCATCGACCTAGTCGATGGGATGTCAACATATGTAGCAATTGTCGTTTGGCCATGGGGTCGAAAGATGAAATAAAATATCTCTCTGGAAAAAGATACAATCAAGTTAAAAGGCAATGGGAGAAAAATAATCATTCCCTTGGATGAAAAAGAAGGAAAACCATGGATTGAATCATGGGATGAAGACCATGAGGATCGGTGCCTGTATCAAATAAACAACGAACAAAGAGATTATGTAGAATCAACTGCACAAGGAGATATTTTGAGAGAATCTCCCATGTCGATTGGACATAATTCTGACTCTGCTCTATACAAATGAAAAATCGATAATTACGAAGCACACATGAAATATTGTTGGTCCATTAAAATCATCCCAAAGCATATGAGAATGTTCTACTCAATCTAGGGAGTGCCAATAGTATATGAAAAGAAAATCCAACAGACTCCCACTCTCATACCGACTGACAATCGAATAAGAAATCCTTTATGATATAATGAAAAACATACACCGTTGACACATATCAAAGCAGTATCAAAATCTGTTGGAGAACAAGGAAGGAAGTAGAGCCTCGTAGAAACATTCACAAGACAGGCTTCAAGATGGTGGTAATCAAACTCCCCCAGGTTACAAATGTGGATGACTGTGTGGACATACTTCATCGAATGTTTTGGAGAGAAGAAGCTATCCAAAGTGGCTGATATCCCCATTTTCAGGATTGGGTATGATCCAACAGAGCATATTCAACGATGCAAAAATGAATGGTGAAGAATAGGTTACAAAGAAAAAAGGGTATGGCCCCACATGTTTCCAAGCACGTTTGATGAGATACCAAATAAATGGTATAAGATTGAAAAATCCTACAAGCATACATTAAATTGGGCAGAAATTAAAAAAACATTTGTGCAAGACTTTGAATTTAATCTAGAAGAGGAAAACCTGAAAAAAGAAACACAAGAAATCAAAAGCTTCTTATAAAATCCAACACCAGCTGCACATAAAGAAAAAGGAAAGATGAATATGGATTTAGGATCAACATCGAACTACAATCTTGTGTCGACGGAAAACAAGGAAGTATCGACAATACAAAGACTCGACATGGAAAATATAAGGTGTCCAAGACAAATATTTCAGTGGAAAAAGGACCACCCAACATTGCAGAACCATGTGAAATCAATATTAAATATAGCTACAGAACAAAAATAAGATCATGAACAACATGTTGATGGGTCTCAAATCCCTAGTTCAACAGTAGGAACAAAACCTGCCACCGAGGCCCAATTAGACTCTGCACCGTTTGGAATGGAATGGTTCTCCAAATCTTGCGATCCGACCAATTAATCAATGGGATTTAACGTTTTCTTGTGAAGGCTCTTCCTTAAGTTTAGACTATCTCTTTTTGTATTTTCTCTTGGACGGGGCCGATGTGAGGTGTAAGTCAGTATAAACCAACTTGGCAACAAAACATAATTAATTTCTAACTATTGGGGAAGAGGTTGAGCTTGGGATAACCCACTACTTAAACATGCAGACGACAATTCTATACCACAGGCCTAGTACTAATACGTTAACCATGTGAGCATCCAATTAGTGTCTGGGACTACTAATTATCAGAAAGAAAACACATATGCAATAAGATAACGACAAGAAAAATAATTCATCTACCATAATCATTCATCACATAATCACACAACGGTTCATCATATTCATCATTAAAGAAAAGAACAATAAATCATTGCACCATATAACTTGACAATAAATTAGAAAGCTCTTACTTGTTACATCTATTCATGAAATGAGATAAGAAATAGTTCTTCTCTGCATCCACTCACACATGCATTTGATGAAAATAACTTTATCTTTGGTCCAGAAGGACTTCTCAATTCATAGAAACTTCAAAATAATTCTTAACAACAAGAAAGAAAGAGTTCTTGCAACAACCATCGACCCCTAAATAATTGGTCGACGTCTTTATTTATAATGTTAAGTTTAACTCAAATTAACGGCTAAGTGTAGTTTAAGTGAAACAAAATTCACCACATGGCGTCCTATACTAATAGTTTCTTTAATAGTCAGCCTGAGATATATCTTGAAAAGGGTGATTTATCTCATACTCGGACCAACTGATAAATTGATCTTCACAAGTTTGGGCCCATGGAAATTTGTGTTGTTCCATCGGAGCTACATGTATTCCTATGGTGTCCATCGCATGCATCCAGTACTTCACTAGACTGGAGTTCAACTACTATAGCATGGTTCGAGCTTTGATTGGATTCTCTACAAATAATTGCACTTGCCCTGGCCTTGCGTCGATCATCTTTGCGAGCTCTTCGGTCCATAGCAAATCTTGTTTGGCATACGACTGAAGTACATTGTTTAGGTCGACGAAGTTGTTAGGGGTGCCTAAATAGGGGAGTCCGATATCCTTAATTACTTTATTAATTTTATCCCAGTGCTTCTTGCATTTGATCCACTGCTCTTGGATTTCTCGGTGTGGGTCCCGAGACATCTTAGCCCAGTATCCAGTTGATCTCTTCATGAGATTAAGACTACTTTTTCCTACAGTCTGAATGCCATGTTCTTCTTTGTCTCGACCCTGTTGGACTGCACCAATGTACTTGAGTCTTTCTACTGCTTGTTGCACCCTTTCATACCATCGTTCCATATCCTTGCATGTCGTGAGTGCCATGAGAGTGTCCTCCTAGAACTCAACTATTTTCGCAGTTAAAAGGTGTCTTTCTTTCTTGAACTCGTTGTAAGCTTTTTTGAACTCACCTTTCAAGAACACAACGGTCTGTATGGTGCGTTTATAGTATTCGGCCAGATGACGCAAGTGGTCTAGATCCTTTAGGGCAGTGGCTAGATCCTTTTCATCCCTTTTGGCCCTATCCAGGGTGGCCTATGAGAGTGCCTTCCCCACGCCGATAAGTTCAGTTGTCCAGGCATCTGATGTGTTTATCAAGTTCTCCTTTGTAGTAACAAATACCGAGTGATCCAACATGATATTTATTTTATTTGCAGTCCTTTAAATGATGGACTTTCTCTTTCGATCGTAGGATATTGCATAGATATTTCCTACCTCATCTATTGGTTCGGGTATCTGTTGATCGCCCCATGTGAGTATGTTTCCCAAGCTACTAGTGGTGTATAATTGTTCAAGATCGGGATCCTAAACTTCCTCCTTGTGCATCGAAGACCCACCCTCTACTTTTCGCTCATCGGGGGTTTGAGTATTGAGAAGAATAGCGACGTCGGACACAGACTTGTTACTTACTTTCTCGTTGGCTGCAGAACTGTGGATTTCCTTTCACAGGGATTCTTTCTATGGCTCATCCAATTCAGGCTTGTCCTTCAGATATGCTCCGGTCTCTGATGTGTCGAGTTCTTTTTCTTCGAGGCCACTTTCAACTTCTGTTTCTTTTTGTGGGACCTCCTTTGTTTTCACTTCGGGCTCATGAGAAGAAGTCTTATCAGGTCCTTTTTCCTCTTGGACACGCACATGGTTGTCGTGAGATGAATCCAAGCTTTCATCGTCACTATATATAGTTATAAGCTTGCTCAAAGGATTGGGTGCGCATGTTTCTACTGACACTCAACATGTCTTTGGTTGAGTCATCCCACCTACTGGTGAATTGATCGACGATGTTATAGATTTAGGGTTGTACAACCCATTGGTGTTACCAAGGTTTGTAAAATCTGGGCTGCTTGGCTCCATTGAGATTCCTTCTCGGTTATTGGTTGGAAGCCTAGGTGTTATGATGAGGTATGGATTATCCTGCATCTGCTTCATTAGCAGTTGATCCTGCTGCCACATAAGTCCCCCCATCCCCTATACAAATTGAACCTCAGGGGAATCCCTGATTCATACTGGGGATTCCTGATAAGCTTCTACCGCTTTAATGKCTTCTTGGGGATCATGCACCGCTTCACCCAGTTCAGATGCTACCCTTCCTTATCGGGTCCTGAGAATTTCTTGAGACATTTTCTCCAAGGATGTCTCTTTCTCCTCCCATCTCATGGCCTTGAATCAGGTTATTTTAGGATCAACCATCTTTGCCGCCACCTCATTCTAGTCTTGGGCATTTTCGGTGAAAATTTCATCTTCAAACTGGTCATGGGCATAAGGCCAATAGGATGATACCTGCGATGCATGTTTTAGGACCAGACCCTTGGGATCGTGCTTTCGAAAACGACCAGTCTGGAATCAGAATTCCGATTGACGTAGCCCCTGTTGCTTAGCCTGTGTGGTGTCCTTGAACATGTAGAAACCAATATGAAACCTATATGGTATGAAGGCCTGCTTCTTGTCTTTTACTAAAGTGGCATTATAAACTTGCAGAATGGTCTGATAACAAATTTCCCCTAACACTAGTTGATCGGGGACATATATGGGTAATAGATGGGGTGCCCCTGTGGCATTGAAAACCCTAATGTAGGTCTTGCACTCATCTAGATACCAGCGACCTACTTTTGATACAACCTTTTTTGCTTCATCCGACAACCTTGGGCACTCTTTCTTGAGAAAAAAGGAATAAATGCGTGAAATAAATTGGTCACATATAAAAGAAATGGATTTCTTGTACCTTTTTTCCCATAAGATGCTGAAGTATACATGGACTGAGAGCTCGGAGGAGTGCCAGTTTAAGTTCATTCCAGAAAAATGTTCCTAGTGCAGATGACATCCAACAGATATGAAGCCATGTAGAAGGAAAGGGTTTCTTCGTCTTTTGGCATCTAGGCTTGTTGTATGCAAGTGCTCAACTTCTTGGAGATGATGGCACCCCAATTGAAGCTTGTTCTTGAAATGGCTACCGTATAAGCTAGAGGCATCCAAGCCTCTAAAAACTAGGAGAAATATTTCTCCCCATGCAATCTGTAGAGGAGAACCATCATGTATATATATGACTCCCTTAGGTTAGCAATTGGGTACCAGCCAGAGGTCTGGGTGGTGAAATTTTTATCTTCTCTCCACCAAGACACCATAATCTTGCTGGTGTCATGCTTTTGATAAAAAATCAAAACAAATTCAATGCTTAAACGTTCCTCCGGTTCCTTGAGTTTGTAGTAACTCTAAACTTCGACTATGAGGAAAACCCCGACGCATCCACCATTGTCGTCGTTAATTAAACACCTCTGTGCATCAGTGTGATCAATAATCCATTTCAAGAGTTTGATGCAGGTGAATACCAAAGTCCTGCTTTCCACCATGTGCGGGGTATAGTCGAGGGGTTCTTCCTTCTTTATTTTTTTAAACAATTATTCCCAGCCAGGGAATACTATTTTGGCCCCAATGTTTGCCTCTGTGTCTCCAAAGGTTGAGGGATGGATGAAGGCGTTCTTGGTGGCTGTCTTAATGAATGGCACTGATTTTGGAGCAGATTCCAATTTCCTCGCAACTACTGGGGAGGAACCTTCTCCTACCTTTGGTTCTTGCGGCTTTGGCGCTCTTGGGGATTTCCTAGTGGTGGGTTTCTTTGGAGGCATCGTTCCTGAAACTAAAAATGATCCTTTTAACATGCGTATAGAGTAGCGTTGGGTGGAAACATTAGAAATGAAGCGTAAAACACAATAAGCCGATATATCCCTATAATGATTGCTAAATTGTTGTTTAATACTCATTGAACCTTGGAAGCCGTCTCTAGATTGCTAGCGTTGCTGCTCTGTGTGCTCTGAATGCCTTGGCACGTAGAATAGGTTCATACACAATGAATCAAAATAATATAATGGGAGAGATCCTACCAGTTGTATCAATCAGTTAATACGAGTAATGAATGCAATTCAAAACAAACTACCGTCGGATGTCTGCAAATAAATTCTAACTTGGTTTATGATAGAGGCGCGGAGGGAGATGCATTGTATCAGTAGGCTTAAACGATCTTGTTTGATTTACGCATGAATTAGCAAGTAATGCATGATCCACGAATTAACTAACATTTTAAATGCATCATACCTAACATATATTACGGCTGAAACATCTCATTATGTCATGTCTCTCCGGTGGATAGATTGGGGATCCGTGATATCCTTGTGTACTTTTCCATTGGTTCCCTCCTGAAACAACCTCCAATGCTGAAAGGTATCGGGGATCAATGATCAGGGATAGTTCGAGCATGTAGTTTCTTTGTGGGTTATCACCTTCGTAAATCTTCGACACCGAAAACATTTCGGGAGTCGACGATCGACGATACCACTCTTTTACTTGCGTGATGCTTACTCTTCTCTTTTTTATGCCGATGCCGAACGGATTTGTCTTCGGTGATATCTGTGGGGTATACTCGATGGGTTATTCCTTTTACCAATGCCGGTGAAATTTGGCGCTCGGATATTTTGGTTTTCTCAAGCGATTTTCATCACTTTTAATCTTTCCCGATGTCGAATTTCCTAAGCACGTTGGGGAAAACTTTAGACAATCGATTCCTTAAACAAATGTTAGTMCCTTTCAAAGTTAAGATGATTTTCACATGTTCAAGTAGACTTTAAACGACTCAACATGAAAACATAAATGATAAGAACAAGCAACAATTTCATACTGAAAGACAATCAAAAAGTGTGAAAGATCAAGTGGTACTCAAAAAGTAAAAATTTGACATAAACATTTTTAGGGTGTGCTGAGTGCTCAACAAATGGTGATTCACTGGGTGAAATCAGAATCTCTGTTCCTTCTCCAAGGCTCGACTAATACGGAAGATGAAGGAGAACCTTTATTGGTTTTGAATCCGAGCCTCTTTCACCTTTGGACTTTGAACTTCTTCGGTTGATGATTTTGGGTCTCCCTGTGGGGTTTTAACCTTTATTCCACCTTCGTTCCTGTTACCCCRACTCATGCCCTTTTAGACAAAAATATAGMAAAGTATTCACTAKCATGAAGCSTTTAGTTACCTTTGATAACATTCAATGGTGTTGCTCTGCTGCCAGAGAGCGTCCATAGCCTCGACAGAGTCACCCCGACATCACAAACCTTTCTCCATTTCTAGTGAGAATCTATAGCCCCRACGAAGATATCTGTATACCCTCTCTCACTGTTCACTCATTTKYTGTAGTTTAACTTTATTTTGGCAGAATGCCCWGAGCGAGTGAGAGAGGATGATGTTTGTTTTAATTTGCAAAGCGATATGGTTAAGGTGAATTCTTCACTAGATTTTCCTTCTGGGTTCATGTAGYCCTTTTCAACTTTCCAACTTTCCCTCATGGTCTTACCAAGCCACTAAGCAAACATTTCTGACATTTCTCCAAAGTTGTTCATTTGTGCAGGTTGGGTAGAGGACTCTTCCAAGCGACCGTAGGTTCCTGGATGCTTCTTGTGTTGTTTGTGAGCGATGAGTTAGGAACAAAAATCGCTATGTTGCATGATTTGATGTCGACCATTGTCTTGCTAAACACAACCTTCAAAAGTGCAGAAAACAAAACTGCGAAAAAAAATTAGAGAAAAATCTCAAAGATCTATCTAAAACCGAAATCATAAGAAACAACATACAAACAAAAGGGATTATTATTATTATTTTTTTTGATGAAATATTCTTACTGGAAATATTGTTTTAGGGCTTGGCCATTCACTGGAAGGGCATTAGTTCCCCCCCTTAGATTTTGCATCCATTACGTGCCTGCCCCAATCTTTTCAGCCACTTGGAAAGGTCCAAGCCACATATTTTGAAACCTAGAATGCTTCCCTTTCAGTTCATTTTATCTGTCCCACTTTAGGACTAGGTCTCCTACTTCAAAGTTATTCTCTTTATCCTTATGCTTATCAAACCATATTTTCACTATTTGTTGGTGAGCTAGGAATTTTGGCTTAGCCTTTTCTCTTTCTTCCTCTAGCATGAGCAGAGTGTTGATTCTTCATTGTATGGCTGATGAAGGATCCTTGCTGGAATCTTGGGCTAGTTGAATACATGGAAGATAGAGCCCATTTGGGAGGATGGCTTCTTGCCTGTAGACTAGAAAATATGGGGAATTTCCTATAGCTTCTTTGGGTGTGACTCTATCAGCCCACAAATCGTTATGGAGTAGATTATGCCAATTCCTTTGGTTATCTGCAACCATCTTTTTTAATATCCTCACTAGGTTCCTATTAGTTGATTCTGCCACATCGTTTCCCAGGGGACAATAATTTGCCGAATACCTAATTATGATTCCTTTGTCCAGAGAAAAATCCGTCAAAAGGGTGGAAGAAAAACAAGCAACATTATCGAAAACTGGGACATAAGGGACACCAAACCTTGTGATCATATATTGTTCTATGAATTGGATCACTACTTTTTCATTTACATGAGTCAAAGGGATGGCCTCCACCCATTTTGTGAAATAATCGGTAGCAGTAAGAATGTACTTATGCTATCTTGAAGATATGGGTGTAATTTGTCTTATGATATCCAACCCCCATAGCTCAAAAGGCCTCGAGACAGTCATAGGTTGGAGTGGGAATGTTGCTATCTTCTCCTTCCCTGTGCTCATTTGACAGGTCTTACAGTTTCTAGCGTATGTATGAGCGTCTTTAAACAAGGTGGGCCAATAATAGTCAACTCTCAGAATTTTATGAGCGGTGGTGTTTCCTACGAAATATCCCCTGGCGGGGCCATGATGGATCTCCTTCAGTAGTTTGTCTGCATATTCACGTTCAAAACATCTTAATAGTACCCCATCATAATTTATCCGGAAGAGTATCAAACTTATAAGGTGATATTGTGCAGATTTTAACCTGAGATTTCTCCTTTCCCTAGGGTTGAGATTTTTCGGACAAGTTCCATGGTGTAGGACATAAGTTAAATCCTTATACCAAGAATTTTTTTCTAGGGAGATGTATGATAGTTCGCCACACCATAGTGCCATTTAATTATCCCATCCATAATCTTCATTTACTTGGTCTTGGGCTTCGGCTACACGCCTACATAACCCTTGTCCTTTTACTAGTTTGGAAGGTTTTATATCTAGATCTAATTCCTGGACTACTACCATCCAGTTCCCTCTTCTTTCCCCCATTTCTTGCTGGGTAAACAAGGATCAAACTGTAGGGGGTAGCACAATCACTTTAGTGTGGTTCTTGAGCATGTAAAACCTGAAATGTTTTACTGCCTTATATAACGCATAGGCCTGCTTGTCTATAGCAGGATAATTGAGCTCAACTCCTTGAATATTAGTACTCATTAATGACACTAGGGCCTCATTGTTGTCAACATCCTTTTGAGTTAAAAATGCGGCTAACGATTGGTCAGAGGCGAAAGTATAGAGGAAGAAGTCTCTATTGAAATTGGGACTTTGCAACACCGGGGAAAGGGGAGTTGAGCTATGGCCTTAATCCTTTCTGGGTCTATGTGAATGCTTTCTTGAGATATAACGTGACCTAACAACTTACCTTCCTTGACATCGAAGATAGTTTTATTAGGGTTTAAGGATATACCCTATTTCCTACACCTTTCAAAAATCTGAGTTAAGTGTTGGATGTGCTCTTCTCTATTCTTTGAATACGCTGTTACATCGTATAGATATAATATTAGACATTTATTGATTAGTCCCTAGAAAGCTACGTCCATGGCCCTTTGAAAGGTCTCTCCTATGTTAATTAACCCGAAAGAAATTCGTTTATAAGCAAAGGTTCCCCACTTCGTTCGGAAGGTGGTTTTTAAATGGTCTTCCTATGAAACCAGAACTTGGTTGTAACCTGAGAAATCGTCTAGTAGAGAGAAAATATCCGAGCCAGACATGGTCTGCAAGAGTTGTTCCATCGATGAGACTAGGTAATTGTCCTTTTCTGAAGCTCTATTGAGGTTCCTAAAATCTACGCATAGGCGGATCTCTCCCGACTTTTTCCTCACCAGGACAAGATTTGCTACCCATGCGGAATGCCTAACTTAGAAAATGATCTTGGAATCTAAAAGTTTTTTTAATTCCTGATACATGAGAGGTTACATGGATGGGTGATACTTTCAAAGCTTTTGTTGAAAAGGTTTCACTTTGGGTTTTAACAGGATAGTGTGTTGAATGATGTGGGTATCATACATTTTCAGATCTTGATAGGACCATACAAAGACATCTTGGTATTGTATGAACAATTTGAGATAAGATTTCCTTTCCTCTTTGGATATAGTCTTGCCGAGATTCACATTCTTTGGTTTTTCTGAGGTTCATAGATTTATAGTTTCATGCAAGGGACACGAGCTACCAATCGTTGTGTTTTTAGGCCCCTTAAATCACTCTTTTAAATCAAACAAATTTTCTATATTAGCTATACCTTTCAGGATTTTGTGAGAATTTGATTTATCGACAGGTTGTCCTATCCTAGGATTGATCTTTGTTGATTTCTCTTGGAACACTTCATCGTCAATAGCCAAATCTTTGAAATTGTCTTGGTTAGTCAGGAAGTTTATGATCTGTTCATCTCCTTCAAATAATTTCCAATTAGAAATGTTATTAGGCACTGACGGTTTGTAGAGAAGCTCCACAGTGAAGGAGGAGGCTTCATAATCTTCTAGAGGCAACAACCTAGAAGCAGCTGTGGACAAGGAGTCAACAAGAATATTGTTTTCTCTGGGGATCGCTGTAATATTGAAGGCTTCAACATGTTCTACCAACCTGTTCACCTCCTATTGATAGTTCTTTAGGTGAGGAGAATTGCAATGTATAGTATTTCTTACTGGTCTAACGATGATTTCAGAATCTTTGAAAACCTTCAATTCTTTGACATTCAAGTCTATATCTTTCTTTAATCCTTGTACTAGAGATTCATATTCGACAATGTTGTTTGTACATTCAAATTCTAGCCTACAAGATAGGAAATGACGTTTACCTTTACGATCAATGAGGATGCACCCTTCTCCTAATTCTTCTTGCGATTTAGATCCATCAGAATATAAAGTCCAAATTTGTGAACGACAATCACCCTTTTCCTTTTCCTTGTTAATTTCTTGGTCTCCTATCTTTTGTTCTGTAATCTCTAGTGAAGGGTCTTGAAAAAAAAGGCTGTCTTCTTTTGGTATCAGAAATTTATCCTGAAAAACAATTTCAGATTTTTGAGTGAGGGGAACATCGGACAAGAGAGGAGAAAAGTTTCTGAAGTGGGATTCGTAGGAATAATTGTCCAAAACGGGGAAGTTCGTGGACGCGGATTCGTTCGGGGCTTCTAGATTAGTGACTGTGTGTTTCAGATATCTCTCCCTATCGATTCTGATCATGTTCTTGTATCCCTTTAGTGGTATCCAAAGTTGTGCCCAGTATGTATTGAAATATCCATTTAACTTTTTAGACCAATCTTGACTCAATAATAACCCATAGGCCTCTTGATTATCTACCACAATGATGTCGATCACTTGCAAAAACTTGGGGTGTGTAGCTATTTTGATCATTACATCTTTGATTTCTCCCATGACCTAGGTTCTTTCTAGTTGTATGACATGTTTATCACTCTTGAGAGGAACACCATTTAACTTTTTTCAAATAGAAAAAGGCATAACATTGGAAGACACCCCAGAATCTACCAAACAATTGTGAAGGTTTCTGTTGAAGACTTCAAACGTTAAGAGGAACGGTGGGACAAAAGGTTTTTCCTTTCTATCTTCCAAGCAAGTGTTCATATTTGGTTTTCTCACAAGATCCGTGGGAGATAGAGTTATTTCCTGACCATTTCCCGTGGTCGGGTTTTCTACTGAGTTCAAAGCTTGTAACAAAAAGTCCTTCTTTTGAGGAATCCTGCATATATCCATAACTAATATATTAGCCTTTAACTTCTTCAAATATTCGACCATGCTGTAATCCATCTTGGGCGATTCCTGGGTATGGATGCTTATAGGGTTTTTACTAGGACCAAAAGGTGTTTTTAGGCGATCAACAATTGACTTACTCCTCGAGGTCTGGGTGGCAGTGGTACCTTTTGAGACAAGAGGACCCTTACTATGTGTCTGTATCACCAAGACTTCTGCGGATTGTTTCTGAGACTCAAATAGGTTGTCAGAATGCATGATCAGGTCGGGAACCCATATCAGCATGGCTGTATCTTGTGGTGGATCAATCTCTTCCTGGTCAACAATATTCATAGCCGAAATCCTTGGTTGTTCGGTCAGGGGGACTTCCTCTTTAAATTGATTGGCCATCAAATTCATGGAATGCACCCATTGAGGGTAGTCTCTTTCAGAGTGGTTTTTCTAGTGATAAGTACAGAAAGAATCAGATGCAACATTCCCTAGATCAATATTTAAGTTAACTAGGGGAGATTCAATTTCTTTGAATGGTCGGTTCCTCTTAAAGAAAGGCTTGTAGGGCCTTTGGCCTTGGTTTCCCTCCCCTGCATTCCTCTTCATGTCTATGATCCATTTGATAATTTCTTAACCATGCATTGGATGTCTTCTATGTCTCCGTTACCTTTGTCGGGAGTCTACTCTATTTGTTTCCCTGACAGTCTAGCCAAAAGGAGTCCTCTCTTGGGGGGAGGCTGAGCTTCTTTCTTAACTAGAGAGACCTAGCCCTCTTAAAACCCTTTCATCTGGAATTCTATCATTTTGGCTTCTTCAAAATTTTCAGCCAGGGTTCGCTTGGCATCTCTTTTTACAAACATAGAAATAGAAGCCAGGAGCGCGTTAGCATAAACCTCGATTTGTAATTCATGGGTTAGTTTTGTTTTGGGATAAAAATTGTTTAAGGTGGTCATGAATATTTGATTGAAATCTTTGACTCTTTCTTTCGAACTCATGGTGGCGGCGAATAACTCAACCATCATAGCTCCCGTAGTATTTTCCTCTGCAAATTTATATAGAAAGTCCTTTTGAAACTTGGTCCAGCTAGTTATAGACCCTACTGGTAGATTGAAATACCACGTAGAAGTTGAATTTTCAAACGTGTAGGGGAAAATCCTACAAACTACGTCTTCATGTTGGATGTTCGTAAGTCTGATCGCTAGTATAAATTTTTTGATATGATCTTTAGACAATCCAGAGGTTTCGAGATCGAACTTAGGCAATAACTTCTCTGGATGTCAGGCAAGGTTATGGACTAGTCTCGGGAGGGCCAAAGCGTCTCTGGATAACCAAGGTTGATTGTTCAGAGGTGGGTTCACCCTTTCATAATTATGGTCATTGTTGCCTTCCATATCTTCAAAATATGAGTTAAACTCCTCTTCTTCCGAGAAATCGTCTGGTTTAGAGACGTCACCGGCTGGTGTTTCAGGTATCAAATTAAGAGGTTCTTGGATTTCGGTAATCACGAAATATATTAAGTCTTCTACCGAGTGTACTAGAACCTCGTCGAGAGTACTAACCACTAGTCTACTTTGTTGTTTTCTTCGAGGGAGTATGGGAGCTAAGGACAACGCACCAATCTGTCAGGTGTAGGCTCTTTTGATTCTTCTAAATTGATTTACTTCCTTGTGCGGAAGAGCGTAAGGTATTTCAGGGTGAAAAGGTTCTTCCTTGGGCTGGGGTGAGTTACTCATTCCAGGAGTACTTAGCGTGTGTGGGTTGTCTTGGGAATGACTAGCCATACATGTGGGCTGTTATGAATCTGTAGGCTGTTTGAAATGCTATATAAAATACATATTCAACCATTCATTCTCAGGCCCTCCTTCTAGCGCCAATTTTGTTGATCGGTCCCAAATACCTAGTTCAACAGTAGGAACCAAAACCGCCACCGAGGCCCAATTAGACTCTACAACGTTTGGAATGGAATGGTTCTCCAGATCTTGCGATTCGGCCAATTAATCGATGGGATTTAACATTTTCTTGTGAAGGCTCTTCCTTCAATTTAGACTATCTCTTTTTGTATTTTCTCTTGGACGGGACCGATGTGAGGTGTAAGCCAGTATAAACCAACTTGGAAACAAAACATAGTTAAGTTCTAACTATTGGGGAAGAGGCTGAGCTTGGGATAACTCGCTACTCAAACATCCAGACAACAATTCTATACAACATGCCTAGTACTAATACGTTAACCATGTGAGCATCCAATTACTGTCTGAGACTACTAATTATCAGAAAGAAAACACATATGAAATAAGATAACGACAAGAAAATTAATTCATCTACCATAATCATTCATCACATAATCACACAACAATTCATCATCTTCATCATTAAAGAAAAGAACAACAAAGCATTGCACCAGATAACTTGACAATAAATTGAACAACTCTTACTTGTTACATCTATTCATGAAACAATATAGGAAATAGTTCTTCTCTGCGTCCACTCACACATGTATTTGATGAAAATAACTTTGTCTTTGGTCTAGAAGGACTTCTCAATTCATAGTAGCTTCAAAATAATTCTTAACAACCAGAAATAAAGAGTTCTTGCGACAAACATTGACCCCTAACTAATTGATCGACGTCTTTATTTATAATGTAAAGTTTAACTGAAATTAATGCCTAAGTGCAGTTTAAGCAAAACAAAATTCACCACGTGGCATTCTATACTAACAATTTCTTTAACAGTCATCCCGAGATATCTCTTGAAAAGGGTGATTTATCTCATACTCAGACCAACTGATAAACAAATCTTCACAAGTTTGGGCCGATGGAAATTTGTGTTGTTCCATCGGAGCCGCATGTATTCCTCTGATGTCCATCACATGTGTCTAGTACTTCACTAGACTAGAGTTCAACTGTTGTAGCATGGTTCAAGCTTTGATTGGATGCTCTACAAATCATTGCACTTGCCCTAGCCTTGTGTCGATCATCTTTACGAGCTCTTCGGTCCATAGTGAATCTTGTTTGGCATGCGACTCAAGTACGTTGTTTAGGTCGACGAAGTTGTCGGGGGTGGTGAACTCGGGGAGTTCGATATCCTTCATCACTTTATTAATTTTATCCCAATGCTTCTTGCATTTGATCCACTACTCTTGGATTTCTCGGTGTGGGTCTCGAGACATCTTAGCCCAATATTCGGCTGATTGCTTCATGCGATTAAGACTACTTTTTCCTACCGTTTGAAAGCCATGTTCTTCTTTGTCTTGGACCTATTGGACTGCACCAATGTACTTGAGTCTTTATACTTCTTTCTGCGCCATTTCATACCATCATTCCATATCCTTGCATGTCACGAGTTCCATGAGAGTGTCCTCCTGGAACTCAATTATTTTCACAGTTAAAAGGTGTCTTTCTTTCTTGAACTCATTGTAAGCTTCTTTGAACTCACCTTTCAAGTACACAGTGGCCTGCGTGGTGCCTTTATTGTATTCGACCAGATGACACAAGTGTTCTATCTCCTTTAGGGGGGTGGCTAGCTCATTTTCATCCTTTTTGGCCCTGTCCAGGGTGGCCTCTAAGAGTGCCTCCCCCATGCTGATAAGTTCATTCGTCTGGGCATATACAATGTTTATCAAGTTCTCCTCTGTAGTAACAAAGACAGAGTGATCCAATGTGATATTTCTTTTATTTACAGTCCTTTGAATGATGGCCTTTCTCTTTCTATATTAGGAGATCGCATAGATATATGCTACCTTGTCTACCAGTTTGGGTATCCACTGTTCACCCCATGTGAGTATGTTTCCGAGGCTACCGATGGTGTATACTTGTTCAAGATCGGGCTCCTAAGCTTCCTCACTATTCCTTGAAGACCCAACCTCTACCTGTCGCTCATTGGGGGTTTGAGTATTGAGTGGAATAGTGATGTCGAGTAGAGAATTGCTACTTACTTTCTCGTTGGCTGCAGAACCGCTGATTTCCTTTCGCGGGGATTCTTTCTGTGGCTCATCCAATTTGGGCTTGTCCCTCATATCTGCTCCAGTCTTCGATGTGTTGGATGTCTTTTGCTTCGAGGCCACTTTCAGCCTCTGTTTCTTTTTGTAGGATCTCCTTTGTTTTCAATTTGAGCTCAAGAGAAGAAGTCTTCTCAGGTCCTTTTTCCTCTTGGACACACACAGGGTTTTCGTGAGATGACTCCGAGATTTCATCATTACTATATATAGTTATAAGCTTTCTCAAAGGATTGGGCACACGTGTTTCTACTGACACCTGGCCTATATCTGGTTGAGTCATCCCGCCTACCGGTGAAGTGACCGATGATGTTGTAGATTCAGGGTCGTCTGACCTATTGGTGTTACCAAGGTTTGTAAAATCAGGGTTGCTTGGCTCCATTCGACTTCCTTTTGGGCTATTGGTTGGAAGCCTAGGTGTTATGATGAGGTCTGGATTATCTTGCATCCACTTCATTAGCAACTGAGCTTGCTACCACATAAGTCCCCCCATCCCCTTTACAAATTGAACCTCAGTGGAATCCCTGATTCATACTGGGGATTCCTGATAAACTTTTTCTGCTTCGATGGCTTCTTGGGGATCACCCACCGCTTCACCCGGTTCAGATGCTACCCTTCCTTCTCGGGCCCTAATAATTTATTGAGCCATTTTCTCCAAGGATGTCGCTTGCTCCTCCCAACTCATGGCCTTGAATCTAGTTGTTTTAGGATCAACCATCCTTGCCGCCACCTCATTCCAGTCTTGGGCATTTTTTGGTGAAAATTTCATCTTCAAACTGTTCATGGGCATAAGGACAACATGATGATACCTGCGATACATGTTTTAGGTCTAGACCCTTGGGATCGTGCTTGCGAAAATGGCCAGTCTAGAATCAAAATTCCAATTGACTTATCCCCTCTTGCTTAGCCTTCGCGGTGTCCTTGACCATGTAGAAACCAATATGAAACCCATAAGGTATGAAGGCCCACTTCTTGTCTTTTACTAAAGTGGCGTTATAACCTTGCAACATGACCTGATAACAAATTTCCCCTAACACTAGTCAATTGGGGACATATGTGGGTAACAGATGGGGTGGCCCTGTGGCGCCAAAACCCTGATGTAGGTCTTTATCTCATCTAGATACCAGTGACCTACTTTCGATACAACCTTTTTTCCTTCATCCGACAACCTTGGGCACTCTTTCTTGAACAACAAGGAATAAATGCATGCAATAAACTTGTCACAGATAAGAGAAAAGGATTGTTGGAGCATAATCCTAACTTACATTAGTTTATACCTAGATTAGACTCCTAGATCTTGGTTAATACATTCATTTACACTTTATTTCACCTAATTTGGCCACATAGAGAAGAAGGGCGCCTCATCCCTAGATTTTAGGGAAA
>SNQJ01S0007438.1:57539-87879 GCA_010110895.2 Picea sitchensis | reverse complement strand
GTTAAGTGAGCTTAAGTGAGATAATGCACATCACTTAACTCTTGTGGACATTAATGAGTGTGTGACATGTATCTTTAGTGGTCTAGGTCGAACTATGTGGTCTCCCTTAGCTTATGACACCTATTTTAGCTATTTCTAGCTTTGTTTTGACTAGAATTTCTATGTTGGAAATTCTATATATTCACCTCCTCTCTTCTTTTTTGAGGATGGTTTCTCATGTATATTCATTTTTGATTAATATAATTCTCTAATTTATGGAGAAAAAACTTTCTCTCATCTCTTGAATATCAACAAATTGTTTGTGTTCAATTTAACTAGAATTCTAGATCTATCGGGGTTTCTGCAGGAATTCTACAAGGATTTCTTGTACCTGTTTTCCCATAAGATGCTGAAGTATACATCGAATGGGAGCTCGAAGGAGTGCCAGTTTAAGTTCATTCTAGAAAAAATGTTCCTAGTGCAGATGATGTCCAAGATATATGAGGCCATGTAGAAGGAAAGGGTTTCTCCCTCTTTCGACGTCTGGGCTTGTCATATGCAAGTGCTTAGCTGTTTGGAGATGATGGCACCCCAATTGAAGGTCGTGCCTGAAATGGCTACCGTATAAGCTAGAGGCATCCAAGCCTTTGAAAACCGGGAGCAATATTTCTCCTCATGCAATTTGCAGAGGAGAGCCATCAGGTGTATATATATGGCTCCCTCAGGTTAGCTGTTGGGTACCAGCCGAAGGTTTGGTTGGTGAAATTTTTATCTTCTATCCACCAAGATTCCATAATCTTATTGGTGTCATGATTTTTATAGAAACTCAAAACAAATTCAATGCTTAAATGTTTCTCTGGTTCCCTTAGTTTGTAGTAACTCTGAACTTCGACTGGGAGGAAAACACCGATGCATCTGCCATTGTCGTCGTTAATTAAACACCTCTGTGCATCGGTGTGATCAATAATCCATTTCAAGAGTTTGATGCAGGGGAATACCGGAGTACTACTTGCCATCATGTGAAAATAGTCCTTGCAGACATTCGAGAGAACTTCATCGTCGAGTATTCTCGTATCAGGATCACTGTGTGGGGTATACTCGAGGGGTTCTTCCTTCTTGATTTTCTTAAACAATTATTCCCAGTGAGGGAATACTATTTTTTCCCCAATGTTCACCTCTGTGTATCCAAAGGTCAGGGGATGGACAAAGACCTTTTTGGTGGCTGTCTTAATGATGAGCACCGATTTTGGAGTGAATTCCAATTGCCTCACAATTGTTGGGGAGGAACCTTCTCCTGCCTCTGGTTCTTGCAGCTTTGGCGCTCTTGGGGATTTCTTGGTGGTGGGTTTATTCGGACGTATCATACCTAAAAATGAAAACAATCCTTTAAACATGCGTACAGAGTAGCGTTTGGTGGAAACATATCAAATGAAGTGTAAACACCATAAGCCTATACATACCTATAATGCTTGCTAAAATTGTTGTTTAATACACACTGAACCTTGGAAGCCTTCTCCAGATTGCTAGTGTTTCTCCTCTGTGTGCTCTGAATGCCTTGTTGCACAAAATAGGTTCATACACAATGAATCAAAAGAATATAATGGGAGAGATCCTACCAGTCATATCAATCAGTTAATACGAGTAATGAATGCAATTCAAAACAAACTATTGTTAAATCTCTGCAAATAAATTCTAACTTGGTTGACAACGGAGGGATAGAGGGAGATGCATTGTATCGACAAGATTAAACGGTCCCGTTTGATTTGCACATGAATTAGAAACTAATCCATGATCCACAAATTAACTAACATTTTAAATGCGTCGTACCTAACCTATCTTATGGTTGAAACGCCTCATCACGTCATGTCTCTCCGGTGGACAGATCGAGGATCAGTGATATGCTTGTGTACTTTTTCGTTGGTGCCCTGCTGAGACAACCTCCAGTGTCGAAAGGTATCATGGATTGATGATTAGGGATAGTTCGAGCACATATTTTCTTTGCATGTTATCACCTTCGTAAATCTCTGACACCGAAAACATTTTGGGAGTCAGCGATCGGCGATACCACTCTTTTACTTGCATAACACTTACTCTTCTCGTTTTTCTGCCGATGCTGAACAGATCTGTCTTCGACGATGTCTATCGGGTATACTCGAGGGGTCTTCCTTCTACCGATGCCGATGAAATTTGGTGCTCGGCTATTTTGGTTTTCTCAAGCGATTTTCATCACTTTTAATCTTTCCTGATGTCGAATTTCCTAAGCACATTGGGGAAAACTTTACACTATCAATTCCTTACATAAGTGTTAGTCCCTTTTAAAGTTAATATTATTTTCACATGTTCAAGCAGACTTTAAATGAATCAACATGAAAACATAAATGATAAGCACATGCAATAGTTTCATACTGAAATGCAATCAGACAGTGCGAAAGATCAAGTGGTACCCAAAAAGTAAAAAATTGACATAGACCTTTTTAGGGTGTGTTGAGTTCTCAACACAACCCGACTTCCCAAAATTTTTTACAAAAAATGAATAAGGGAAACGTATCTTGACGAAGAAAAACCACCAGAATGGATGGAGGTCAAAATTAAAACAAAATAATTTGACATATCAAACAAAGATTGCCCAAAAATGGTTCAAATAGGTGATTATTGGACAAAAAAGCAAATAGATGACATAATCAACCTGCTAAAATAATATCAAGATTTTTTTTCCTACAACTACAAGGACTTGAAAGGACTTGTGGAGGAAATGGGAGAGATGAAGATTGAACTCATTCCACGAGAAAAGGCAATAAAACAACAAACATACAAACTAGTCCACAAATATAAGTTGATCTTCCAAAAAGAGATTGAAGGAATTCTACAAGCATGTATTATTTACTCAATTGAAAAATCAGAATGCGCAAGCCCCATGGTGGTGCAATGAAAGAAACATGATCCGAAAAGACTAAGAATTTGTGTCGATTTCAGGGGACTCAATAAATTGACCATGCTAGATCTGTTCCCTACCCCCTTCACTGATGAAATCATTAATGAAGTTGCTGGTCACAAATGCTGCTCATTTACCGACAATTTCTGAGGTTATAATCAGGTGTTGATAGAAAAATAAGATAAACCAAAGACAAAATTCATCTTAGAATTTAGATCCTTCGCCTACAAAGTCATGCCATTTGGAGTGAAGAATGCACCAACAATCTTCTCAAGAATAGTTGTGAAAGCATTTCAAGAGTATATATATAAAACTATGGATGTCTACTTTGACGACTGGACGATATTCAACCTATTTAATAATCATATGCAATGGCTTAGGCTTATGATAGAATGGTGCAGGAAAATCCAACTATTGTTAAGCATCAAGAAATGCATATTTTCTACACCAATTGGAATCTTGTTAGTACGTGTGGTATGTAAATACAAAGTAAAGGTCGACATGGAAAATATTAAAATTATTCTTGACTTAAAGCCTCCTGTGAACCAAAAACAAATCAATTTTTTCCTAGGACACACTGGATACTATAGAAATTTTATATACCACTATTCGAACATCACATTTCCAATGGATGAACTTATATGAAAAACAATCGAGTTTATATGGAGCCAATATTGTCAGGATTCCTTTGAATTCCTAAAGAGGAAGCTGGTTGAAGCTCCAATACTAAAATTTTCTGAATGGTTGAGAAGGTTTCATGTACATGTCAATGCTTCCAACTTTTTTGTAGGGTCGGTCCTATCATAGCCATACAATGACACAGTCGATCATTCAAATGCATACATAAGTCGAAAATTGAACAAAGAATAAATACACTATTCAACCACAGAAAGGGAAGTCTTATCAATGATATTTGCTCTACAGAAGTTTCATCATTACTTACTTGCCAATCCATTCACATTTTTTATAGACCATCAAGCATTGAAATATTTGGTTAATAAACCGGTCGACCAAGGAAATATTTTTCGTTGGTTACTTTTATTTTAGGAGTTTGAGTTTGACGTAATCATATGACCTGGAAAAAAGAACGTTTGACCTGGCCACCTGTCACAACTTGAAATAGGAGAAGACCCAATAGGCATTGACATGACCTCTAAGATGCACACTTCTTCTAACTCGAAGCTTCTCCTAAGTATTTAGAAGATGTAGCAAATTTATTAGAAGAAGGAAGGCTCCAGAAGAGCTTCTGACAAACAAAAAGAAAGTACTATCCTTAAAATTTGCACCTTTTACAATCATAAACGAGTATCTATACAAAATGGGAATCAATGACGTTCTAAGGAGATGCATTCCTGAACATGAAAGGGAAGACTTCCTTAATGAGGATCACACAGGACCAATTGGGGGTCACTTGTATGCCAACACGACAGCTAGAAAGATACTACAAGAAGGCCTATGGTGTTCAAATCTACCTAAATACTGTCAGGATGAAGTTATAAAATGTGATATTTTCCAAAGACTTGGGAGACCTATGTGGAAAAATGAAATTCCTCTGAGTTCAGTAAATCCTAATCGAACATTTGAAATCTAGGCCATCAAATTTATTGAGCCATTTCCATAGAGGGAAAGAAGAACCAACACTAAGTATATCATCACTACTGTAGAATATGTGACTAAGTGGAAAGAAGCTGAGCCAATCAAATCATGTACCAAAGAGTTCACAAAAAAATTAATCTACGAGAATATAATCACAAGGTTCGACTAGCCTCTTACACTAATTAGCGACCAAGGCACACACTTTGTGAATGAAACAATTAAAGTCCTGCTAGAATTTTTTTTGATCGACCACAGATGAACGATAACCCACCACCCACAAGAAAACGAGGTGGTTGAATCTTTTAACAAAATGTTACATAAAGGAATTACAAATATTTGCGGCATCAACAAATACGACTGGGACGAAAAAATTCATGCAGTACTATAGGAATATAGATCAATATATAAACGATTGACAGGTATGACTCCATTCAATATTGTCTATGGACAAGAAGTTGTTATTCCCTTGCACTTCTGGACCAATTTCAACAGGGATGAAACTATAAAAAAATTTGACTACAGTAAAAGTATGAACGAACGACTGTACCAATTGAACAAACTGGAGGAAGGAATACTAATCAAAATGCATTGTGAAGAGGTCTAGAAGCAACAATAGATAGTCTGGCATGATTGAAATATAAAGAAAAAATATACAAAAAATGGATATTTAGTTTTGATGTATGACAATCATATAAAAGGTAAACCAAGAAAACTAGAGACAACATGGCTTGGGCCTTATGTCGTCAAAGATATTCAAACGAATGGAGAATTCCAACTCATAACACTATTGGTGCACCCATTGAAAAAAAACAATTAATGGTGCTCGTCTAAACAAGTATCACCCGTGAAGGATAAGAACCCTATTGGAAAAACATAGCAAGGAAATTCCAATAAGAATGTAAATCCAACATTCTGGTCGAAATCAAAACAATATTAACTAATCGTGTACTTATGAAAATAAACCATGCTTAGTTTTATAAACAAAATTTGGTTATAAAAATTCAGGTATAGGAAACCATCAAAGAAAATTTAAGTATTAAATATCCATAAAATCATCAAAGATAAATCAATAAAGAATGATTATGGAAAGAGGAAGAAGTCCTTGGTCGAGCCCGAGAAAAATAATATGAAGACATGATCGAAATACCAATCCATCACCTGAACTAAGGAAAATACTGATGAAAATACAATCAAGTGATCAGGATAGATCGAAATCAAGAGAGCATGGATCAGGCAGGCACAAGAAACATCAATACCATACAGACAAAGTAAGGCATAACAAACTAGACAAGCACATAAGTCACCAAGAACATCTACTAAGTCACACTGACAACAACAAACCTAAGGATTTAAGAACAATATTCGATCAACCCATGTATTAGCCACACATTAATAGAGGATATCTCGTTGGTCAATCTTAAGAAAATACCAACCAAGGAAACGTCGATGAGCGTACAGAAGGTGCATTCATTTATTATTAGGAAAAGATCAACGGGAATAATAGACATAGTATTGACCAATGCAAAAGATCGTTCCACAACAATCCCTAGATTCTTTTGACACATACAGAAAATCATTCAGGAACCACCATGAGTAATTTCTAATGGGGGTCACATGAGTTTTATTTCAACACTAACATAGATGTCCACTCGCATGAAGTTCTATAATTATTTAACAATCATAACTACAACTCATACACTCATGAATTGTCTGATTGGGACAAACAATATATATTCGAAAGACAACAAGGATTTTGTAAGTGTACACCAATAAACTACTATCATACCAATGATAATCGATTTTATCATAAAGGACAACAACCATCATCAACTTTGCACTTCCATATCTTGAGAGATTGAATCACGTACGAAATAGTTCTTCATCACTCAGATTACCTTCCATGTTACCACTCTATATAATAAATCTCAAGAATGAAGAATACCCAGTTTTCAAAGAGTTAAGTTATAAAACATGAACCATTGGGTCAGAGAATTTAGCAGACTGCAACCCCCTGAAACTAGACCTTCATAAATAAGAAGTGGATCAACCATCTTGGTCACAKATGTCAAAAGAAGAAATTCACCATCTCATAAAGGCATGAATTCTCCCTTGCARCTTCAAATGGTCAATGCTTAGAGGAAACAAAACATTCGAAAATCATCCCAACGAATGGTGASGGATGACRTAGTCCAGTTCAGGTTACTTGAACAGAGCACGGAAAGAAAATTTCAAAAGATCATTTCARGTAACACTTTTGTGTGAGAAGAAATGATTGTGCACTCAAAACCAAGGATGCTACCAAAATAAGAACTTCAGTCAATTCGAAAGTGACAGTAAGGGAATGGTCGCTTACAAAAACACAACAACTTCGACCAAGCAAGCATAGAAATGTGATCAACACTTTAGTTCCTTAAAAAAATAAGACGCAATCGACTCAACCACTAGCCGAATTCCAAGCATAGAAGAACAATCGGATGGAACACCTTAAGTTAGTCAAGAATATGAAAAAAAATTCTCCTCCTACTTCAACTTTCTTCCTCTCTTCACCTATACTTCTCAATATTGTAATCAAATTTTATAAAGTTAATTTTGATAATCCCCTCTTGCTTGGGATGAGCAAGGAATTGAGGTGGGGGGAGATGTTGTAGGGGCTAGTTGAACCTATCGAATGGACCCGCCATTTGACTAAAAAATAGTCGATCGACTGTGGTAGTCATAAATGTAAGTTGGTCAAAGTATCTTCTAACCAAATGACCCAGGCAGTTAAGTAGTTACAACTGCTTGGTAACTAGACATATAGGAATATAAATAGACAAGAACATATAGACTTTGATAGCTCTGTGTGAGAGATTGTAAATATTGTAATGCATTTCTATATCCTTTAATAAATATATATCTTTGGGCTCTCACTACTTCTGTATGTCTTTGTATATATCTATATGTGTGTATCTTCTATGATTCTTATGTAAGGACTACTGATAACTCTCCCTACTTTCCCCTAGATTACAACAAGGGGGGTAAGGGGAGAGGAGAGGAAGGGGAAGGGATAAAGTGTGAGGAGTGATTGGATGGTAAAATGAGCATGGAAGGTTAGGGAGATGATGGAGGTATAAGGGATGCACCCGCCGTAATATACCAAGAATAAAAAACATGGGTCATGAACTTGCGAAATTCAAGAAAATTCGAAAAATTCAAGAAAATTTCAAGTGTGTAGTGATGTGAACCAAGAGATGAACATGGTTTCAAATAATTATATGTATTTCCAAGACATGACATCATTTCATGATAACGATCATGGTTTCAATAATTCTTAATTCCAAGAAAATTAGCTTTTCCACATATTGAAGAAGCATTGTTTTGTCAGTTTAATGAAATCATGGATATCTTGAACATGTGAACTTGTATTTTGAATCCAAAAAATGCATGATGAAGTTGAGCTGAGTGCTATGCAATGGAATTATAATCATTCAATTTTTTTCTTTTTTTGATATCAATTTTTTAAATTATGCCAAGTGCGGGAAAATATAGATGACCACTTTTTGGTCAACAATTCCTTAGAAGAAAACACATGAATGTTTATTTTCAAGCATTTCCCTCAAGATACATACATATCTACATCGATGGCACTAAAATGAAGGTTCAATTTTTTTTTACATGATTCTTGGCATGGGTTGATGCACTTCAGTTTAATGCATAGAAGTGATGGTTGTTTCTTGTTTTTCTTCAATTTGTTGACATAACACTTATGAAACATAAAAAATTATGGGATCTGCACTATTCCTGATTGCACATACAAAAGAGGTTGGAATAAAGGCTTATACATGCAAATAAGGATAAGTTGTAATGGGCAGGGGTATGATTTTTATACCACATGGTTTCTCATATGAAAAATCTCACTATAAAATATAGGGTATCATGTTAACATGTTGATAATGGTTATATGTTGCAACAAAAAGTTATGTTATGGAATGACATAAATTCAAGTTTGTGGGAAAAATGTTTGAATTAAATTGATATAAAGTGGCATATGCATTAGTTGTTGTTGGTGAAAAGTTCGGGATATTATATATGTGATATATGACACATATGGTGTATGGTTTAAAATGAAATTGGTTAAACCCTATCCTTTTCACATGAGTAATGATTTGATTGGACATTATTGAGAAGTGACAAGTAGTGATGGCTATGAGTGAAAAGTTGATATAACACGTGGTTATATACTTACTCAACATTTTGTTTCAACCTACGATTCATTGGTGTGGAATATTGTGGTTCATGCAAATGGTTTGAGGTGTTATGAGGCATGCATATTGGAATTTGGATTTAGGCTCGATGTAATGGGTTGGCCATGCAATTAATTTTGCAAGGACATGTGTAATTAATCCCGCAATCCCATGTATACCACCCTCCTGGCCTTGGGTTTTGGTCATTTCATTTTGTTGCTAGTTGTGGAGAGGTAGAACTGGAGCATGGTGTGGAAGCTCAACCCCTAGTAGTTTGGGCAACCATTTTATCCCATCATCACTGGTATTAAAGCACCCAAGATCAGGTATGCAAACATCCACTTGTTAAGCATAACTTGTATACATTTCTCACAATAATAGTTTATTAGTGGCTCTGTTCTTGATTGGTTGTGGGTATGTTGCTCTTTTCCCTACTTTCTTTCTCTAAATGATGCAATGGTTCAAGGGTTTCTAAAGAGTTTTCTCTGTGATGAATATTTCTTCACTCCATGCTTCTCACTTTCTATTTTTCTTTTAAGTAATTATTAGTCCGATTTTTGAGAATAAACCCATTTGGAATTTAATGGAGTGGTGACCTAGGTTCAAGTTTTCCTGGTATCGATCCTCTCTTTTCCAATATCTCAGTTTGAAAATATGGTTTTAATACAATCTGGTCATTTTTTAATATGGTTCTTGAGTCATTAAAATTATGTTTTGAATAGAGTATATTCACATGAAACCAACCATGGTTCATTTGGCATTTAAGTACATTTATGAAAGGTTTATGACCAAAAATAAAATCTTTTTGTTAGGTCGAAACTGGGTTTTGAACCTGTGACCACAATGAGTTTTTGAAATTGATATATTCTTGCACAGACCATTCATTTTGGTTATGAACAACATATTTTTATGATGGAATCTATTTGTTTTGAGTTTCAAACTCATGCCCATTTCCAATATTCTAGACAGTTCATATGAACTATTCTAGTAATGATTAGAGTCGACCCTTGGTCCTGGTTGAATTCAAAGTTAGAAGTTTTGATATAAAAAAATCTTGAAGTGGTGATGAATAATATCTGTGTTTTTGTTGAGTTGAATTCATGTTCAAACTCACAAATGATTGGTTGGGTATTTGAATTAATGAATGCAAGTGGTTTGCTTTTCCATCGAAGGTTTTGGTTTACTGGAGTTTCAAACTCATGGCAATATGATGACTTTTTTGAGTTGGTTTTGAAGTTGTGCCAACTATTTTTCCATTGTAGCTATAAAACCATGAAATTATTTTGTCTACAAGTATTTAGACATGGTGTTACACATTATTTTAGTCACCCTCATGATGTTTCTACAACATGTGTTCAGGCTTCCAAAAGAACTTTCTTAATGAGAATAGTGACTAGCTTCCTCTTCTACAAAAGTTGTTTTTAGAAGGCCGTTGCAGGCCAACCATAAGGTGCAGTGCAAAAATGCCTGATTTCCGTAGGCTGTCATGAAACTGATTGTGACGTTTCTGCAGGGTGCACTATAGCCAGGGTGCGGAAGCGTTGGAAGATTGAGAAAATGTCGAAGTTCACAAAAGTTCTAGAAGGGATCTTCTAGAATATGAGGTGACATCCATATGGTTGGGATCCTACTCGTTTCTATGATTTGGTGGGATCATCCTAATCTCTTTAACCATCTCTCTTTCTCCTATATAATGATGTATTTTTCATGGAAAAGATTAAGCAAGATTAAGAAAGCAAGAGCAAGCAAGGAATTAATGAAGGAATAGGCTGAGAATTGTGCGAGGGATTCTATTTAAATTTATGCTTGAGGTCTTCATTGGTCCATCAAGTTATTGTGGATCCTCTTCATGCAAGTTTGGAGCAAGTGTGTGTGTTGGAGCAAAGGGCCACTGAAAGGGAACCTTGCAACATCAAGGTTCTTTGGTTGTATCTTCCACTTTTACTTAATATAATACAGTGGAATGTTTCTTTCCCATAAAATCATTCTCATTTTATTACATGACTCCTTGATCACATGTGTAAGTTTTCATTGAATATACTATTGTTGCTTTCACTTTGGTTGGTTTGTGTTTCATTGCAGATCCAATATCACAAGAGCACTGGAGCGGATGAAGGACACCAAAGATATAAGGAAGCAATATTCAAAGGTATGCCATTCATATCTTGTTTGATAGTAAACTCAATGATTAAAGCTTAGGGAAAGCATAATGTCCTATCTTGTTTTGTTCTAGATCCAGGTGGATCTAGAGAGATCCATTTATGTCCGCATTCACCGATTTATCCAATAACACATGGGTACAATTCCTCTTTAATCCTTGTTTTCTAAGTTTTGAATTCACATCTATATGTTGGAAATTTAAATCTTTGAACAATTTATTCACAATGATATGTAAACCAATTTCGTTTGATTAAATTTGCATTGAAATTTGAACTCATAATTATGTGAAAGAGAACTATTTCAGATTGAGTTAATTAATTCATAGTTTTAGTTTTCATTCCTGAATACAAGGTTTTGAGGCCGAATGTTTTCCAAACAAACTCTATTTTTGAAAATTGTTGGTCACTAGGTTGAATTGATTTCAAGACATGTCAGGAAGAAATATTATGACTATATGCACTCTCTGTTTTTTATGCTCCTTTTGAAAGGTCATGTTATGAATTTAACTTGGCATACTACAATATTATCCTTGATCATCACATCTAATTGAGATTTTGTTTCAAAGTTGTCATCTTTTTATTCAAGATTCTAGTTATTTTATATAAACTTAGAATATTCTTGAGCTTTGGAAGTTGACAAAGAAATGAATCTAAATTTCTAAGGTTGATGATACAAAATTATGATATATAATGAAAAACTGGAAAATGGTTGGAAGTTTGATATGCAATTTAAAAAAATCTTCTTCTTTTTATAACATGACCAAACCCTCTCATAGTATATCATTTTCCATTACTTTTTCCCAATGTCCTAAAGCATATTTCATTTATTTTCATAAACTTTCTCCCCTTGTTATATAAATAGAAAATAAATTCAAAAGGAGAGTTTTGCTAGTAGATTGGTATATATGGTCCTTGAACAATTTGTGACTTGAATGAATTTTGGGATGTGCTGATATGCATAAAAGATAGTAGACAATCGTTTACAGAGCATTCTGATATGAATTTTGTCCAATTTGAAAATGAGATAAGTTGTAAGCAAAATTGATATGGATTATGAACATTATCATGCATTCATATCATCTATTTCATTTTCCATAAAGTACAAGTTCTCTTTTTATTATTCCTTATCATTATAATTCAATTTACATTCACTTTCCCATTTTCAATAAGATCAATGGTAGTATATTAAATATTTACAGTTTGAATAATGTTTTGAGCAACAAGTATGAAAGAAAAATTATGATATTCATCCTCTTTTCCTAGTTTCCTTTCATTTCCCCCTTAGTATGCTTTATTGATTGGTTGGTTCATAGGCATTATTAAATTATGTTTAATGAAAAATAGGATTTGATGATTAACATACTGTGACTTGTGTATGATAATTTTATTGGTGAATATTTAGATGAGTTTCTTCAATAGAGGTAGTAACCATTCTAGAAATAGGGGAAGTAGGGGAAACATGAGTGCCCAATGCATTTGGGAAAAGAGGTAGAAATAAAAGGATGATATTTTGCATCTATTTTGATGAAAATTCCTAGGAGTTTAACTAGTTGGTCCAAATTGGTTATTTGAACCTCATGGGACACCCTCCCTTCCAACTCCCTTGACCACCAATTAGAAATCCCCTTCAACCTCACCCAAGTATTGTAGACATTCCTGAACAACCCCATATGAAACCTCACGTGCCCCTAGTCAATGACGGCTGAAATAACATGCTTGTTAATCCTACCTCTAGTGTAGGTCATTGGCCTATTGTGTCACCATGATTCCCTTCTCCTCCTCCTTTACCATCCGCTCATCTTGTTACATACATTCTGTTTAGCTCCCAAAGAATTACAAAACCTTATCTATTGATCTAGATACAAGTAAAAAAAAGCGGTCTACCATTTATGTCAATTCAGATTCATTAGAAACATCCTCCTACACTATTAAATCATTTCCTGTAAAGCTTGAGGATAATATAATAAAATTCAAATTTAATGATATGCACTTGAAGTATCAAAGATCGAAGAGAAGAAATTTTTCGATGCAGATTTACTCAAACATAGGGCAACATTATTAGAAGGAAGTAAATAGAGAGAGTCTAATTCAAACAGGAAAAACTATTTTTGACTTTATTTATTTTCATGGTGACATATCAGTTTGACATTCGAGGCATATTTTGAACAACTGACATGATTATTTTTTTGATAAACTTATACCATTCCTTTAAAGTATTTTGGGAGATACAAGTGTCAATAATTATGGAGCATGATTACTTTGGCTCCTTTTGGGATGTATATTTTATGATGTCGTCTACATTATATTTTACTAAATTATGGAGGAACAAGGGAATGTTGAAAAAAAAACATATGGGGGCCCTACCTATTAAATATTAAATATTATTATTATGTATCCTTATCATAAATAATTTTTTCCTATTATTAACTAAAGTTATTTAACTTTAGTAAAAAAAGGTAGTTGGACCACTTGAAAATAATTTTTGGAGTATAAAAGGAAGAAAGAAAGGACAAATAAAACATGTGGAAAATATATAGCGAGATACTTCTAATAAGATTTTCTCTCGTTTCAAGTGAGATTTCTGATATTCATTGTTTCGTTTCTAAGTTTCATGAGAGATAAGTTATCTTGTTGATAGCATGATTATTATAAAGGTGGCAAAGAAGAAAGGACTTGGAAACATAGACTTTTGACATGCTTCAAAAGGTCAATCATTTTTCTTGGAAGTCTATTTAGTTTGATTATAATTTTTGAATTAATTTTAAGTGTTAATTAAGGATGTTTTGTAGAGTCAAGACTATGATGATCTTGTAGCTTGGATTGATTTGGTTTATCTCATTCTTGGTATTTTTTTTTCCAGACACCATTTGTCTTTGTATGAATCAAAATTACATCCTAGACTTCTAAGCTTGATTCTAGTCCAAACCCTCACACGGGTTTGTAAAGAGGAACTTGGTTATAACTCATAAAAGTCATTAAGAAAATCATTTCTAGTTTGTTATCAATTTGAGAGTTGTGTTTATTGGTTTTCAGATGGATGCGTTCTTATATTTATTCATTTAAATTCTTATAAAATTTATTCACAAACAATTTTAAACTTTTTTTTTTAATTTCATTTTCAACAAAACATATAAATTTGATAAAAGCATTAGGCCCAGTAACTTATTTCTCGAGGTCTGGTTGATATTTTTGAACAAGATATAAGCTCAGGGTAACATTGCCACCTATCTCACCTAGCTTGGAGAGATTAAACAATGCTTGAATGAGGATATATCCATTCCTCACCTCAACATTTATTTTGCAACCATACTAGGGAGCATCTTTACTCTCTAGTTACTATTCTTTATTTTTGATTAATGAATTTGCATGCCTGACATCAACCTAACTTGAGGTTTCCTAATCAAAGAAGTATTGCATATTTTCTTTTTGATTTTTTTCTTAAAAATTCTCGTATCCACAAAGAACTTGAATGATCTTGGGAGACTATAGCTTGAGATATTGAGATTCAATATTAGAGAGAAGCCCTTAATAGGAAATCTTAGAATAGGCCTCCTCGGTAAATTGTTGTCTTATGTCCACCCAATCTCGTCTATCAAGACAGTTAACAAGCCAATCTCCTGAATTCAATCCTTTTTTTGAAATAGGAAGGAAAAAGAAAGTTGTAGAGAATCTTCAACCAAGACTTAGAATATCTTTTTCACACTCTTCATATGAAGTAACACAAATTTCAATATCTTTCCAGTGGTTCTGGTAGTACAAGTGGATCCACTTCTTCACAAGCTTCAAATTATTCTCTAATTTGAAGTATGTACAGTGACTACAATCCTATAGTATCAACCACAAATACTTATAAAGTCATCAAACAATATGGTTTATTCAAATTTGAAGAATATGCAAATGCTACTCCATAGCATGTCTCTTCTCCTCTATATTTGACATCATCTACTACACCTCTTCCTAAATTCAAGGATTATTTGGCTAATTTTTCTAGTAATGGAACTATTTCATTTAACGAACATCTTGTTGCTTTTTCAAATGAATGCCATAATATTGGAGAAAATAAAAATGACACTTGTATGAGACCTTTTATCAATTCCTTGGAAGGGGAAGATGCATCTGATTTATTTGAATTACCACCCAAAATTTTCTCAACTTTGGATAAATTATCATATTGGTTCAAATATACCTATGGACAACCTCAAAGTCCAACAAAGTTTCCTAGAGATTACAACAGTCTTATCTATAACGAAGCTGAGACTATCAATATTTTAATTTGTGTTTCACCAAATTGTATAATCAAATTTAGGAAATCATTAGACCTCATAATGAAGCTGCATTATTGCACTATTATAATACCTTTCGTTATACCTATCGCCATAGGATAGAATATAAGAGTTTTAATAGTATAGGATCTACATTGCATACATGTTTAGAATTTGAGGAACAAATGGAACGAATGTATCTTCCATTTCATGACTTTCTTAAATATAATGACATGTCAATTGTGTTATAGTTGGTAAAAGATATGATGAATGAAATGATTACTTTCCAGAGAAAGGGGTGACTTCTACATGCACTCTAGCTAAAAACACTTCCCATGCATCCTTTAGGAATCAACCTAATAATATTCATCCTAATAGCTATCAACCAGAGGTTATTCTTTTTAGAACTTAGTGCAATTTTTGTGAAGAAAATCATGATGATAATACCTATGAAGTAAAAAAGAGTGCAACAAACTATATCTTTGGCAAAAGAGTTGATACAACTATTGATGCATTAGATTGGATTCCAGAAGAGGATGTCATGTTGATTAATACCTGAAACAAATCTTATGCAAACAAGGACAAGGGTGGCCCTGTAAGGACTAATTTTGATCCTAGCTTATCCTCTCAACAAGATAACCCTCAGGTTACAAGGGGTATAGAAATTCAATAGGTTTCTATCGCTTCTCATTCATCCAAATACAATATTTTAAAACAATTGGCTACAATAAAATAATATACATATTTGTTGGATATGGTCACCATCCTTGAACAACAAAGGCATCTAAAATATTTTATGGAAGGAAAAACTTCCACTATTGCTAGTTTATTTGAATAGAAAAATGAAGAAGGAATGTACATAAATAAAGTAGGTGTATACAATCCTAGGTGTTATGTTAAAACTAATCCCTTATATGTATCTGTAAAGATAATAGATAAAATTTCTCATTGTTTCTTAATTGATGGTGGATCAGGTCCTAATGTCATGTTTAAGATCATCATGGAAGAGTTAGTTCTTTCATGTACAAATGAACATTCGAAGAGAATGTTGTCTTACAATAGTAAAAAATGAGTTACAATTGGTGAAATAAAGGATGTAACTTGTTGATGAGTCCAAATGGCTTGTCAAGTAGGTAAGGAAGAATGTCTGATGACAATTCCCAATTAGACCTACTCTTGTTTTGTGTAGCATTTCCGACGAGTATGTGGGCCTCGTTGTTTCTCAAAATTAAAAGAAGAAAAGTGGGAAAGACAATGAACTATCCCCCAAATATTTCTAATTAATATGAATACTAATCTAATCTAACTATTGTGAACATTTATCGGGAGAAAAACTAAAAGAATGAGTATAGTGAGAGATAATATCATTCAAACCATAAATAATTCATGTATGCTAATGATAAGTGATAAAAAAAATTCTATAGTTACATAGACAATTAGTTGTACAATGCATTCATAACATTATTTATGTACTCATAAGAAAACATGTGACATCATGAGCATATAATTATTTTTTGAATAAATAGTTCATACAACAAAATTCTACACTACTCAAGCATAAGATAAATGCACAAATAATAGTCTCATGTATATCCACCAAAATCACATATTTTTGAAATGCCTCCTAATATTTATTCCCTCAATAGTAACAGTACCATCTTTCATTTACAAAGGGAAAATATCCCTTGTTACATTCAACTAGCTATCTTTTATAAAACAAGAGAGACTCTTCAACTCTCATGATTGTTCATTTCATTTTCCCCTAAATTATTTTACATTTTTGAAAAGGAATATGCAAAATTTATAAATGGAAGCTGAAGACACTCTTGAGTGGTTATTTTTTCCATCAAGCGATTCATAAATGACTTTCATTTGCAAATATTAGTATCTCTTCATGTTGGCGTTGTCTTTTGTTCATCGAGTTATTCTTGGAATTTATGGTTTTTTCCTTCTAATTAATATCTTATTAAATTATTCTCCTCTTTCTCATATTTCCATCGAGCTATTTTTTGTTTGATTTCATTTCCTGTAGCTTGAGATATGACTGTTGAAGCATAACATAGTCCGTTCTTCAACTAAATTTGGGTTTCTTCTGTATTTTTAATTTATGGACAATTTCCACTCTTAATATGACAAAAATTCCTATCCCATCTTGTTATTTTCCTTTCCATATTTTTTGCAAGCCATCCTGGGCCTGATTATGTTGCCCGTAGCCCCAGATATGGCTATTTGAAGTCTACATGACCACACCCCTCCCACCCTCCAAATCCATGGTATGCTATTTTTTGCATTTTATGACATATTATGTCACCTGTCTGTCATGGGTACCTCTGCCACTACATTCCTCAACCTTATACATTTCCAACAAGGTATCATGGGCTCAATTCCAACACATGCATCCCAAGTTATGCTTGTTTGAGAAACGTCGCTCAATGGTCATCGATCATGCCTGCGTGTGAATCCAGACCATGGATCCTTAACCTGCAGACATAAATCCCACATGAATAAGAGAGTCCAAAAATTAGTGGTTTAAATGGTTTTGGCTCCTATTTCTAATTTTAAATAAAGACATAGGCCATCTGGCTTGTAGTAAAATTATAGCTAATTTCCCTCCTAAAAATTAGAAAAATAATAAAACAAAAAACAAAAAATTTAATGACATTAATATACATTAACTACAAGTAACAAATAAAATTAATAACATTAACCCTAATATAAATGAAAATGAAAATGAAAATAATATAATTACCCCCTCTAATATGAAAATAAAAATCACTAACAAAATATTAAAATATTCCCATAATTCCCATAAAATTAGAAAATAATAAAATGAAATGGTATCCTTTAAAATATTCCCATAATTCCCATAAAATTAGGAAATAATAGTGAAATGGTATCCTGTAACCCACGTGAAAGCAAAAATTAATTAAGGAAATAAACTCAATCAAAATTAATTAAGGAAATAACCCCCATCTACCCATGTGCAATTATAAAAATTATATTAAATATCCCAACCCACGTTAAATCATTAAAAAATAATAAAATCAAAATATCACTCCAATCTATAATATAACCTAAGTGAAAACATTTAAAAATAAAAAAGCGTGGGTTGAACAATCCCATCGGAGTGATGGATGGTCGAAGTGGTGAATTAAGGAAGAGTTAAATTCACACTTCAATGGCTTACCATCGAAGTTTGACGGTCGGGTCGTCGAACTTGAGTATCCATACAAGGTACACATTTCCCAAAAAATAAATATTAAAATAATATATGTTCACATTTTTTCAAAACTATTATTAAAATAAATGTTTCCCTAAAAAAAATATTAAAATAATTCATGTCAAAATCTTACTCCGATGGGTCTCAGAGTCTGATGGTCGGAAAAGTGAGTTAAGGGGCGAGCTCACCACTCTGCTGGGAGCTCACTCTGATGAGCTAATTTTGATGGAATCTCATATTTTGATGGTTGGGAGGTGAAATTGAAGAATTTTGTGTGGAGTCCGATGGTTTAAAACATTAAAATAATGTAAGGCTAGATCTCGATGAAAAATGTTAATAAAATTTGGTTCTAAAGTATTCGAGAGGAGAGGTAAGGGTTCCACAAAAATAGGAAGGATTCCTGAAAAATATGTATGTGTGTCTTAAATGTTAAATGTTTTTATGGGAATTATCACGAGGAACATGTGAGGGCCAATGGGGATGGACCTGGGATGTTACATTAGATTTTGGTGGGTGAGAGAAATAAAAAAATAAAAAAGGTTAAATTAAAACTAAATCAAAAGTGGAAAAATAGAATGGGCATGTACAAGTTAGGGTTTAGGGGGAAAAATAAAAATGAAATTAAAACTAAAATGAAAATGAAAATACATATATATAAAATAAGAGTTCAATTTGTTTTTATTTTTATTTTTACATTTATATAAAAAAAAATGTACATGTTAAAGCATAGGTTTTGGTCAAAAAACACTAGGTAACAAATGGTTTGTTTATTTAACATAAATGGTTTATCTACATAAAATTTATTTACCCCATGTAAAATAAATATAATGTGAATTAGTTTCTAGTTAATAAAAGTAAATACCTGAAGTAATTCTAGGGAAAAACCATGGGGAAAAACCATGGGCAATACCATGTGGTTTTGAAAAACCATGGGAGAAATGAATTTAAATAATTACAAAAATAAATAAAATAAACAAATAAAAATAAAATAAAATAAACAAATAAAAATAAAATAAAATAAAACAAAAAAATATACAAAAATATGTATGAAAATAAAAAAATAAAAAAATAAAATAAAATTACAAATTAGGAAATTAGGCCAAATTACACAAGTCAAGGTTCCATGTCCTTGATGGTTCAACTAGTGAGGGTTCCACACCTAGGAGTCGAAATTAGGAATAAGGAATATAAGGTAGGATTTAAGAAACATGGTGTCATGGAGGGGAACTAGGTCATATGGCGATGAATAAAACTAAGATTCAACTACAATGAAGGGAAAATGACGAAGGGGAAGAATCTGACACTTCATGTGACAAATCAACATCACAAATATCAACGAATGGAAAAAGGATATCAACGCCATCCAAGTGTACCACACATGTCATTATAATCAAGATGCACATCTCAGAGGGAGGACCTACTAAGATAATGAGGAGAGGGAATACAATCAAGTCAAGGAAAAGGTCCTTGCACCAAACCCCTATGCATGATACAAATGTGATAGATGGATAACAAGCATTAGGTGACGACACGACAAGGAATTTCAACCAAGAAGTTGAATGGGATTTTGGCATGGGTTTTGGTGAGAGGTAATACCGAACAAGGACCTGGTATAAATCAATTTGAAGAGGTTCAAGGATAGGCTTGCTAAAATGTTGGGTCCAACAACCTTGGGGTCTTTAGACCTTGAGACAACTGCAAGTCAAGATAATCCGCTTCCCAATAAAAAGAATCCTAGAAAGAATCAAGGTCAAGGTTTTGAATAAGGATCAATGGATTCCCCCACATGCAACTCAAGGATGGAGTTGTCATGTGAATGAAGTGGCTCTGCAAACCTTCTACTGTAAAACAACAAAACGAGAGATGTCATGTGATTAAAATGAGACTTGCCAATACACCATAAATATTATATTTTATGCCTTTAAGCCAATTTACAGATAATAATTAGGTTCTTCAACAAAAATCATGGGTGGCTATATATAGGTGTCTTTATACTACATGTTCCAAGTGTCAACTTGAAAGAAGGATTAGTGATTAAACAATTCAAACTTAGCGTTAGAAACAAAATATTAAAATCCACATGTGAAAGTATAAAAGTTGAAGACATTAACCATAGCATGTCAACAAGAGGATGCAAAGTTTGAATTAGTCAGTCATAAATAATCAACAACAAACTCATTCACGACAACCATCAATAGAACCTTAAACTCTATATCCTCATAGGATCGTCAAGCACTTCAGAATCTGTAAAAGGTTTGAAAATAATGTAATAATACATCATACAAATGCCAATGAAACATCATAGCTAAATAAGCATCACAAATACATTTGGAATCATAAGACCAAAAGGGATAATCAACCTCCATTAGAGACAATCATCAATCAAGGTCAAATCCCCCAACTCACTCAAGGTAGATAAAAGAATAACATTAGGCTCAAGCAGTAGAGGATTAGGCATTAGGGATGAAAATTTTAGTAGGTGGTCTATTTCCTTTAGCTTGTAAAAGATAAAGTAAAGGGGGGTTGTTGTGGCCTCAACAAATGGAGACACACTGGAAGAACTCATTATCTCAATCAATAAAATTCTAGGGCATTTACTTTAAATTTTAATTTTAAAGATAAACTCAAAAAACTGTAGAAAATTTTCCAATAATTGTGGGTACCACAATGATACCGAATTTATAAAAGATATAATCCAAAATTTCTAGTACTTATAATCTAACAAACCCTTTTCAAAGAGCCAATTAGTGAGGTAAATTATTTTACTAGCTTCACACTTCAGAACTGTTTTGGTTTGATCATGGGTTTTCACTTTTCATAACAAGTAAACATCTCCATACGTGTGTTTGTCATCTCTTGTTTCCTAGCATCTCTTTTCTTCCAGTGAGAGTCCACAACCCCGACAAATATTCCTCGGTACCTTAAAATCATATCCCCATTTCCAGTAGGAGTCCATAGACCCTAAGGGTTTACTTGTGCTTCCCGCACTATTAACATTGATTTCAACTTCCTTTTTATTTTAGAATATGCTCACCATTTTAGATTTGTATATAGATATGCATATGCAAATAGGGTGTGAAGGAAGTGGGGTTATACAAGAGTTTCTTTTATTTGTTGAGTAGAGGTTATGCATTTTATTTTAACTCACAACTCTCCCCAAAAACCATCATAGTATTAGCCATTTTATTAATATGAAGTGAATGGAGCTCAAATAAAAAGGTCGATAAACACTTTCCTATACTTGTGGATTATCATGGTACGCTTAATAGGAACATGTGTTCCACCACAAATATCATTCTACACCTACAAATAAGAACTTCATGAATGTTCATTAAGATAGAGAAGCACATGCATCTCATGACTCGTAAAACAATTCTTCAATATGTGACCAGAATTCGACCAAACCCTCACTCAAATTTGAAGAGTAATCTTCAAGGAAAACTAAAGAGTCAAATTAGCTTAGGGAACATACCAATATTCAACTTAAAATATTGAAGCAATATGTATCGTTATCCCCCATTTATAGGGATAACTAAGGAGAAGATGTCTTGAGGCCCTAAGGTTGCATACATAGAGTACTGAGAGGAAGATGAGTAGATAGGGGGACCTATAATATCATACATCACCATCCGATCGATGACAATAGCATCCACCACACCCAACTCGACCCATAGAGGACAATAGGTATTGCTTCATGAGGTGACAAGCCTGGTATTGTGGTAAGCGACATTTTGATACTTGAAGCATTTGAACATGTTGCAAAGGATATTTTCTTTATTTTTAAAACATTATGTTTTTTTCCCTATTTCACCTTGGTAAGTTTCATGGCTTCCTAGGAAGTTTCCACCCTCAGGGAAAGGGTTGCTACTAGGGGGTATCCTTGAAAGGTCATCGTACCATTCCTGATCATACTTTCCACCTTCCATTACTTCTTCCCCTTCGTTTCCCCTTCTTTTAGGTTTGCGGGCTTATTGACCCAAGAAGGGAATGTACCTCATTTCATGGGAAGAAGGGGCCACTATGCTTGGAGGTGCTCTGACAAAAAACATCATGCAATAAAATCTCGGCCTAGGATCTCAAGAGCAATGAAACACCTCTCTAAAAAAAGTGAGGGACCCATAAAATAAATAAATAAATAATTAATGTTTCTTTCCAAGGTAGAACATTTGTGGACTATGCATTTCATTTTTAATGCCCCTTATTGTCTTCAACTTGGAAAAGCATGCAAACCAAGGTAGAGCGTATGTGGACTACACATTACATTTTTAGTGCCTATTATTGTATTCAACTTGGAAACACATGAAAAATAAATGGATAATAAAGGACTTGGAACAATATGATTTAAAAACAAAAGGTGGAAAAGGTTGTGACCAACCCTCAACAAAGGCACCCATAAATGAGACAATATGAGCCCCCATACCTAGAAGTCTAATCCTGTCCACCTCACATTCATTACATAACCTAGAAAGTATTCTCCTTGGGAACATCCCCTACTTGAGGAATTGGTTCACCCAATAAGGCATTATAACACCCCTCCTATATCTAAATTTGGCAAGTTGTATAAGGTCTTTGAGCATTTGTTTATTTTGAAAAGGGGGGATTTAATGCACATGTTTTTTTGGTTCTTTTATTAGATATGGATTACTTGGGATGATAATTGTGACTTGCAAACCCTTGTAGGGAATACTTGAGTGTCTTTGCAGGTCTTTGATAGGTGAAAGTTTGATCGTGAAGGCACAAGGTCACTTGGACCTTCATTGGGGCATGATGCCCATAGGTTGGATGATGCACCCCCTCTCCATGGACACATGGGAAGAGGAATATTTATTTTGGAGGAATTTGGACACCATGAGATGACCATTTTACAATTTAGTTGCACACCAGTGATGGACTTGGAAGGCCTAAAACATCACATCTTATGCTCTAGACATCACATGGGTTTAGGGTTTTGATGGGGCTTCTCATGGTTGATGATCGTGTGGCTTGGTTTGATATAGAGAGAGAAACTTGGAACATTTTGGAGCACTTGGTAGCATGATTTATGGAATTTGGAGGCCCAACGTTCTCCATCAAAGGCTCAACGTCTCTCCTAGGGGCCCTACATCACCCTTTAGGGAATGGCGTCACTCCTAAAAGGGGATTTTCTTTTTGTAAATTTGAATTTTAACATGCAAAGGAAAAATAGGGAGGTCAACCTCTCTAATTTGATGTTGAATTTTCAAAAAAAGGACAAAAGGGTTTTAGGTGACCTCATATAAATATAGGTCACCCCTTTTTCCATTTGGATCACAACTCACTTTAGAATTACATATTGTATGGCTGAAATTTTCTCCCTACTTGGGCATTTTGCTTTATCTCTCTCTTGAATCTCTTGTGGAAGCTAGTAATTTTCTTTTGGTGAAGGAGGCTAAGGGACTATCTCTTGGATGCTCGTTCTTGGTAATTTTGGTTGAATACTCTTGATAAAAAAGGGTTTCTTCATGCCTTTTCTTGGAATTAGTAAGGAATTTATGAATTAATTGTGTTTTTCTTCTTGCTTCAAGATAAATTTGTCTAAACCCTTGGAGGAGTATAAATGCATACACCCTCCATCAAGTCTACTTTGTTATCATTGAAGAAGCTATTTTCAATGGTTGATAGGAGGAGTACAAAGGATTAAACCCTCCTAGATTTAACTTGCTAGTTTTGTTTTCTCTAGGGAGTAAAAAACATTACATCCCTAGAGAAGTAACACAACTAGCTCTTACATAAGAGACTTCATAACCTAATTTATTTGGCACTAGTCTAATTTTCATTGTATATATACAATCATTGCATTGGTATGTGTTGTTGGACATTTCTTGTGATGACCCAGGTTCTATTTAGTTTTCCAACAAAACCCTGCAAACCATTAGCCCTTCTAGAGACCAGAAGGAAACACTGTGCACATAGTGCACAATGTTGCCTCACCCAAGATGGATTTATGGGTGACTACTTGACCCAAATGTCTGCAGTCTTGGAAGGGAGGTTGTTGTGGGGATTTTAGGCATTCTTTCTACCTCAAAATATCTCATATCTACTATTCTAACACATCATTATATCCAGATCCACCATTATGTAATAATTTACATTTATTCAAGCTTCATTCTATAGGAAATATCTTGACTATTCCACTGTACGCTACATTTTTACTACTAACAAATTCATTCATTCATTCATAATTGAACAATATCAAGAAAGTAGAAAACCATTTCCAACAGAGACACAAAATTACTGTGGTTCACCACCCCTGGGCTACGTCCATAAAGTTGTATATTTCTTCACAAAAACTAGATCTTTCATATCACCAACTAGATCTCCTCAGATCACACAATACATATTTATACTACAAAAATGGGCTAACTACCTTTTACAATAATGACCAAAACCCTAACCCACTACCCATAGGTGAGTTAGGATTGTACACTTTCTAACTTCTTGTGTGTGAATGGTCCACACTCCAATCGTTTCCTTATTTGATCCACATCCTTTTTCCTTCCTTTGACTTTCCTGCTTTCCCGGCGCTGCTTTTCCCTATTTTTCAGTGTGCGCTCCTTTTCTAGTCCATTTTCTAAATGTCTTCATTAATTATTGTTATTTTCCCCAAAATGGCCTGCGCCAATAGGCCCCCAACACTCACCCTTGGCTCATCCTGAGTCGATCAGGTAGTGTGTGCCATTTGAACTAACTTCTCTAGCTAGTGGAACCTACCTGAAATCTCTTCAACTCGATATTTGACTTGTACGCTCTTCTCTGCAATAGTCTCCATAGTATGCATAGTAATAGGCTCCTTCAACCATTCTCCACTCTCTAAGCCAAACCATTCAACCTAATCTTTAACTACGTCAATCTACGAAAGCATTTTTTCTGCGCCTTCTTGCAATGGTTACAACTGCGCATGCCTTGAATTTTTTTCTACTTGGATAGTCTTCAACTCTACCTGCAAATTATTCATTTCTTGCGAACTCCTCAATCTGTCTGATATTGTCATCAATTTTTGCTTCTTCTTTAGTTATTTCACGGTGTTTATAACTTCCTCCTTTTGTTCTATCTCTTGCAGTTTTCCATCCTCCTGCAGATATTTCCATAACTGCATGCTTTTATTATACAACTCTGTGATTTCCTGGATTCTCAGTGCAATACTTTGTGTGTGACCTGTAACCTTCTGTTCCCTTTGTGTTCTTACTTCTGGTGGTGTAGTAGGTACTAGGAGATCCATAAACTCAATGTGGACTCTGTATGCCTCCATTTCTCATTCTATCTTCTCAATCTTACCCTCTGTGGATATAATCTCCCCTTGCACACTGTTAACAATAGTTTTGAACACTTTCTCCACTTGTTGTTCTAATGTTTTAGTGCACTATTTTTCTTATTCCCTCTCAACCTACACCTGTTTAACTGTCATCTCCATTTTCTTCCTTATTTCATTGTTCAATTTTAAACTTGTCACATCTGCATGGGCCCTCGACTGAATCTCCTGCATGACACTTATTTGTATTTTATACAACGCCTTCGTTGGAACCTTGGGTAGTACCAAGTCCAAATGATCTATGTCTTTCAATGGATTCTGCGATGTGTCCTCATCCACCTGCAACATTCCTTGGGTTATACACAAATTATCATTCCTTGTGGATATAATATGTATTTTCCGATGTTCTAGAACTATTCTCTCCTAAAAAGTCTTTTGTTGCCGCATCTGTTATTTCTGCTGTGCTATAGTCAATTTTAATTGTTCTAGTGCATCCTTGAATTCTGTCAAATTCCTGACTATCTCTTCCCTTTTCTTCTTCACATCATACCATGCCTCTACCATGCAGTCCTATACTTTATTTGTGACCAACTCTCCCTCACCTTCTGTCAATGTAAGTTGTGGAACCTCCTTGTGCACCTCCATCTTCTTGTGCTGGACTGTTACCTACATCATTGTTCTATTCAATGGTAGAGTCTCTGTTTGTGTGGTTGAAACTCGTATCTCTAAATATGGGAGAATCCCCCCTCTTGTTTCCTATGGCATATGATAATTAATATATTTCTGCACTCCTCCATTTGGTTCTACTGTGCGCTCCTTTTCCTTAGCTGGAGCCTTAAAGAAAATAGTTTTCTACCTGGTCACCTTTCTATGGCGCACAATGTATTCCTGTTCTTTCATACCAATTGTTTTCTTCTGCGCAATGTATCTTCTAACTGCATGTGTAACACTTATCCATCTACTTCATCTTTTTGTATTTTTCTTGTTTTTTCCACTTTTTTTCTTTATTTTCTTCTTTTCTTTACAATATACACTATGTACAATGGAATTTTCCTGTGCTGCAACTATTGTGGGTTGCTGGGTCAACTATCCCATACAGTTTCATTCGATTTCCATTAACCAATCCTTGCATCTCTTTGTCTTCTAGATATTTCAACTACACAACACTTCCATCTGTGACATATTTTATCTCATATGGCCCTAGCCAATGCATCCTGGATTTTCCTGGGTGTTGCAAGTAATTGTTGTCATAAAGGAGAACTATATCTCCTTAAATATTTTCTTCTTAATGTGTTTATCATGCCAATATTTATCTCTGGATTTTTTTACTTCTTGATGGAAACCAACCATAATCCTATCTTCTTCTAGTTCCATGAGTTGAGACAATCTTTGTTGATTTGCGCCTCTTTCCATCATGTTTGTAATGGCTGGAATGCACATACTAGGTATCAAATATTCCAAAGGGACTACTTCTTCCTGAACATACACTAATAAGAAAGATATATTCCCTGTGAGTTTCTTACATGTAGTTCTATAAGCCCGTAATACTGCTGGTATCTTCAAATCCTAATCATCCTCGTTCACACTACAAATTTTAGTAAGGGAATTTTCCAATATCTTGTTAAATGCTTCCACTATTCCATTATCCTAAGGATGGTATGGAGTGATCTTCTAATGGTATATCTCAAATTCTTCAGTCATTTCCTGAATGGTACTGTTGATCAAATGAGTTCCCTGATCACTCATCGGAATTATAGGGCATCCAAATCTTGTAATTACTTGTTCAAACAGGAAGTGCACTGCAATCTTTTACTACTGCTGCTTCAACCCATCTGGTTAAATATTATGTCATTATAATGATATATCTTCCTCCTGATATTCTAGTTGGTGGGTTAATCAGACCTGCAAAGTCAATTACCCATTTTTCAAACACTTTAAGAGTTACCTGAGGCTTTAAGGGCATCTCATCCCTCCTGGATGGATTTCCTACCCTCTGACAAGAATCAAAAGTATGAAAATATTCATTTGCATCTTTAGAATCTGTTGGCCACCATAATACTACACATAGTATCTTCATCACAATGGCATTACCTGCATAATTTCCTCCATCTATTCCTTCATGTGCTTCTGCTAAGATGATAGGACATTCATGTTTCATGACACATCTCATTAAAATATTTTTTGCACCTAGTTTATACAAGTGTCCTGCAATAAGTTGGTAATTTGTATCCCTAACCACCAAATTATTCTTCTGCGTAGTGGTGTATTCCTTTGGGGAAAATACTGTACTAAAAAATTCAATGATATCAACAAAGTATTCATTAACAATCTGCACTGAAAAGAGTTTTGCATCAAGAAAATTATCCTTCAAGATGCTTGGCTCCTCTCCATTAGTTATCTTGGACATAGGATCAGGTCCTGCATTCAATATTCCAGGTTTCACAACTACCTCAAAATCAAACTCTTGAAATAGAAACAACCATCTACATATTCTCCCCCCCAACACTGGCTTGTTGATCAAATATTTAAGAGTAGAGTGATCTATGCACATCTTAAAATGTTGGCCTAATAAATAATCTCTGAACTTTTGTAATGCATATAACATAGTCAAACCTTCTATCTTTGTTGTATTATAATTCTTTTCACTCTGACAGTTTCCTACTTGCAAATGTTATTGGGTGATCTATGTCACCTTCTCCTGTCTATTTTAATACTGCTCCAAGTGCTATTGAAGAGGCATCCACATGAACATGGAACTCTTTTGACCAATATGGAAACACCCTAATTGGTGTTGTCACCATTTTATCCTTTAAGATGTCCAAACTTTGTTGGCACTCATCATTCCACTGAAACTTGATATACTTCTTTAACAATTTCTCTATGGGTGCAGTAATATGTGCATAGCTATTTATGAATTTTCTATAGTACCTTGTATGACCTAGTGTATCTCTCAATTGGTGAACTGACTTTGATGGTGGTAAATTAACAGTGACAACAATCTTTGCAAGATCAACTAACAGACCTTGTTTACACACCACATGCCCAAGAAAAATTCCAAATGGTGTGTTGAATATGCATTTTTTAACGTTCAAAGATATTTGACATTGTCTACACCTGTTTATCATTAATATTAACACTTCAACATGATCTTTCAATAATATAAATATTGTCTAATCATCTAGATAAACCTCCAAAAATTAATGTATAAAATCTATAAATGAAGCTACTACTACTCTTGAAAAAATAGCAAGGGAATTCTTCAATCCAAATGAAATCACTATGTACTGATATGACCCCCATTATGTGGAAAATGCATTCTTGTGATGATCCTCTGGTGCTATTCTAATCTGGTGATACCCTGAAAATCGATCAATAAATGAGTATTGTTCTTGTCCTCCTACATTCTCGAATACCTCATCTGTAAATGGAGTAAGGATCTTGTGGAAGAGATCATGCATACATGAATCATTCAAATTCCTCAAGTCTACACATATCCTTATTCCACCTTGCTTCTTATCCTGAACTACCATAGGGATAATCCACTTAGATTCTTCAACATGTTCTATTATACCAACCTCTAACATTTTATTAATATTTGCCTTCACTTTCTGTTTATAAACTGGATTCAACCTATAGGGTATCTGTATTATTGGTATGACATCTGGTCATAAAGGAATCTTCATTTCCCCAAGTTCTCCTGCTACCCCATTCTTTTATGAAAATATCGTGTGAAATAGATCACTATATTCATGTAGTAACTTTGTTATTCTTTCCATTGCTGGTTGTCCCAATAGTCACCAATTCTTGCAATATTTTGATTCTCTTCTATTCCAATATTTACCTTCTTTATCTTCAGTGGTGTAGAAAACTCTTATGAATGTAATTGTGGACCTTCTACTTCTCTTTCCCCTTCAACTTTTGTTATTTGAATATCACGTGGGTTTTCTTCTGACGGGTCCTCTTTTGCAACGTGGTAACAATGTAACAACTTTCAGAATGATTGTCAATTTTGATTCTGATAACATGTTACAATTTCAACTTTAGGTTCTTCAACTATATTCTCTTTTATCAACTTTAATGTTGCGTCCATTACTGTATCCTCATGTTCAAATGCAAAGGTGATCACAAAATTCTGCAGCAACTCTACCCAATTTCTAGTTCCTCTGTGTAGTTCCAATTATGTATACCCATTTCTTGGTATGCCTTCCAATGTATGGATGAAGTGATGTGGCTACTCCTTTGGTGGTACCAATATCCATTGGCTTATGCATCTATCTATATGTTCTCTGGGATGTCCTATTCCATCATATTTTTGCATATATTTCATCTCGTGTTCTGTGCCAAATTTGATGCGCAGTAATCTTTTGCATTGATACCAATCATGGATATTTTCTTTATGAGTACCCCACCAACATGCAAGTGTTGCTTTCAATGCAATGTCTAAAACTAGTAACCTTTGAATTTCTAGGACTTCTAACTCAAACTTTGTCAAGAATTATTCTAAATCATTTTGACCATAAAAACTTGGAGGTTCTCTTACCTCTGTTCCAACCGATCTCAGTGCGCGCGTCATTCTTGCACATCTTATTGTAGATATATCATGTGAACATTGTTTCCAATTCTCCAGTCCCGTGTAAGAATCTGAAGCACAAGAAATGATGCTTCTCTAACTAAGAATTCCATTTGTTGTTGGGTTAATGTA
>SNQJ01S0007438.1:28492-52858 GCA_010110895.2 Picea sitchensis | reverse complement strand
CCATTACTTCTTCCCCTTTGTTTCCCCTTCTTTTAGGCTTGCGGGCTTATTGACCCAAGAAGGGAATGTACCTCATTTCATGGGAAGAAGGGGCCACTATGCTTGGAGGTGCTCTAACAAAAAACATCATGCAATAAAATCTCATCCTAGGATCTCAAGAGCAATGAAACACCTCTCTAAAAAGAGTGAGGGACCCATAAAATAAATAAATAATTAATTAATGTTTCTTTCCAAGGTAGAACATTTGTGAACTATGCATTTCATTTTTAATGCCCCTTATTGTCTTCAACTTGGAAAAGCATGCAAACCAAGGTAGAGCATATGTGGACTACACATTACATTTTTAGTGCCTATTATTGTATTCAACTTGGAAACACATGAAAAATAAATGGATAATAAAGGACTTGAAACAATATGATTTAAAAACAAAAGGCGGAAAAGGATGTGACCAACCCTCAACAAAGGCACCCATAAATGAGATAATACGAGCCCCCATACTTAGAAGTCTAATCCTGTCCACCTCACATTCATTACATAACCTAGAAAGTATTCTCCTTGGGAACATCCCCTACTTGAGGAATTGGTTCACCCAATAAGGCATTATAACACCCCTCCCGTATCTAAATTTGGCAAGTTGTATAAGGTCTTTGAGCATTTGTTTATATTGAAAAGGGGGGATTTAATGCACATGTTTTTGTGGTTCTTTTATTAGATATGGATTACTTGGGATGATAATTGTGACTTACAAACCCTTGTAGGGAATACTTGTGTGTCTTTGCAGATCTTTGACAGGTGAAAGTTTGATCATGAAGGCACAAGGTCACTTGGACCTTCATTGGGGCATGATGCCCATAGGTTGGATGATGCACCCCCTCTCCATGGACACATGGGAAGAGGAATATTTATTTTGGAGGAATTTGGACACCATGAGATGACCATGTTCCAATTAATTTGCACACTATTGATGGACTTGGAAGGCCTAAAACATCACATCTTATGCTCTAGACATCACATGGGTTTAGGGTTTTGATGGGGTTTCTCATGGTTGATGATCCAGTGGCTTGGTTTGATAGAGAGAGAGAAACTTGGAACATTTTGGAGCACTTGGTAGCATGATTTATGGAATTTGGAGGCCCAATGTTCTCCATCAAAGGCTCAACGTCTCTCCTAGGGGCCCTACGTCACCCTTTAGGGAATGTCGTCACTCCTAAAAGGGGATTTTTTTTTGTAAATTTGAATTTTAAGATGCAAAGGAAAAATAGGGAGGTCAACCTCTCTAATTTGATGTTGAATTTTCAAAAAAAGGACAAAAGGGTTTTAGGTGACCTCATATAAATATAGGTCACCCATTTTTCCATTTGGATCATAACTCACTTGAGAATTACATATTGTATGGCTGAAATTTTCTCCCTACTTAGGCATTTTGCTTTATCTCTCTCTTAAATCTCTTGTGGAAGCTAGTAATTTTCTTTTGGTGAAGGAGGCTAAGGCACTATCTCTTGGATGCTCGTTCTTGGTAATTTTGGTTGAATATTCTTGATAAAAAAGGGTTTCTTCATGCCTTTTCTTGGAATTAGTAAGGAATTTATGCATTAATTGTGTTTTTCTTCTTGCTTCAAGATAAATTTGTCTAAACCCTTGAAGGACTATAAATGCATACACCCTCCATCAAGTCTACTTTGTTATCATTGAAGAAGTTATTTTTCAAAGGTTGATAGAAGGAGTAAAAAGGATTAAACCCTCCTAGATTTACCTTGCTAGTTTTGTTTGCTCTAGGGAGTAAAAAGCATTACACCCCTAGAGAAGTAACACAACTAGCTCTTACATAAGAGAGTTCATAACCTAATTTATTTAGAACTAGTCTAATTTTCATTGTATATATACAATCATTGCATTGGTATGTGTTGTTGGACATTTCTTGTGATGACCTATGTTCTATTTAGTTTTCCAAAAAACCCTGCAAACCATCATCCCTTCTAGAGACCAGAAGGAAACACTATGCACATAGTGCACAATTTTGTCTCACCCAAGACGGATTTATGGGTGACTACTTGACCCAGATGTCTGCAGTCTTGGAAGGGAGGTTTTTGTGGGGATTTTAGGCATTCTTTCTACTTCAAAATATCTCAGATCTACTATTCTAACACATCATTATATCCATATCCACCATTATGTAATAATTTACATTTATTCAAGCTTCATTCTATAGGAAATATCTTGACTATTCCACTGTACGCTACATTTTTACTACTAACAGATTCATTCGTTCATTCATAATAGAACAATATCAAGAAAGTAGAAAACCATTTCCAACAGAGACACAAAATTACCGTGGTTCACCGCCCCTGGGCTACGTCCACAAAGTTGTATATTTTTTCACAAAAACTAGATCTTGAATATCACCAACTAGATCTCCTCAGATCACACAATACATATTTATACTACAAAAATGGGCTAACTACCTTTTACAATAATGACCAAAACCCTAACCCACTACCCATTGGTGAGTTAGGATTGTACACTTTCTAAATTCTTGTGTGCGAATGGTCCACACTCCAATCGTTTCCTTATTTGATCCACATCCTTTTTACTTCCTTTGACTTTCCTGCTTTCTCGGCGCTGCTTTTCCCTATTTTTTAGTGTGCGCTCCTTTTCTAGTCCATTTTCTAAATGTCTTCATTAATTATTGTGATTTTCCCCAAAATGGCCTACGCTAATAGACCCCCAACACTCACCCGTGGCTCATCCTGAGTCAATCAGGTAGTGTGTGCCATTTGAACTAACTTCTCTAGCTAGTGGAACCTACCTTAAATCTCTTCAACTCGATATTTGACTTGCGCGCTCTTCTCTGCAATAGTCTCCATAGTATGCATATTAATAGGCTCCTTAAACCATTCTACACTCTCTAAGCCAAACCATTCAACCTAATCTTTAACTGCGTCAATCTACGAAAGAATGTTTTCTGCACCTTCTTGCAATGGTTACAACTGCGCATGCCTTGAATTTTTTTCTACTTGGATAGTCTTCAACTCTACCTGCAAATTATTCATTTCTTGTGAACTCCTCAATCTGTCTGATATTGTCATCAATTTTTGCTTCTTCTTTAGTTATTTCACCACGGTGTTTATAGCTTCCTCCTTTTGTTCTATCTCTTGCAGTTTTCCATCCTCCTGCAGATATTTCCATAACTGCATGCTTTTATTATACAACTCTGTGATTTCCTGGATTCTCAGTGCAATACTTTGTGTGTGACCTATAACCTCCTGTTCCCTTTGTGTTCTTACTTCTGGTGGTGTAGTAGGTACTAGGAGATCCATAAACTCTGCAATGTGGACTCTGTATGCCTCCATTTCTCATTATTTCTTCTCAATCTTACCCTTTGTGGGTATAATCTCACCTTGCACACTGTTAACAATAGTTTTGAACACTTTCTCCACTTGTTGTTCTAATGTTTCAGTGCACTATTTTTCTTATTCCCTCTCAACCTACACCTGTTTAACTGTCATCTCCATTTTCTTCCTTACTTCATTGTTCAATTCTAAACTTGTCGCATCTACATGGGCCCTCGACTGAATCTCCTGCATGACACTTATTTGTATTTTATACAACGCCTTCGTTGGAACCTTGGGTAGTACCAAGTCCAAATGATCTATGTCTTTCAATGGATTCTGCGATGTGTCCTCATCCACCTACGACATTCCTTGGGTTATACACAAATTATCATTCCTAGTGGATATAATATGTATTTTCCGATGTTCTAGAACTATTGTCTCCTAAAAAGTCTTTTGTTGCTGCATCTGTTATTTCTGTTGTGCTGTAGTCAATTTTAATTGTTCTAGTGCATCCTTGAATTCTGTCAAATTTCTGACTATCTCTTCCCTTTTCTTCTTCACATCATACCATGCCTCTACCATGCAGTCATGTACTTTCTTTGTGACCAACTCTACCTCACCTTCTGTCAACGTAAGTTGTGGAACCTCCTTGTGCACCTTCATCTTCTTGTGCTGGACTGTTACTTGCATCATTGTTCTATTCAATGGTAGAGTCTCTGTTTGTGCGGTTGAAACTCGTATCTCTAAATATGGGAGACTCCCCCGTCTTGTTTCCTATGGCATATGCTAATTAATATATTTCTGCACTCCTCCATTTGATTCTACTGTGCGCTCCTTTTCCTTAGCTGGAGCCTTACAGGAAATAGTTTTCTACCTGGTCACCTTTCTATGGCACACAATGTATTCTTTTTCTTTCATACCAATTTTTTTCTTTTGCGCGATGTATCTTCTAACTGCATGTGTAACACTTATCCATCTACTTCATCTTTTTGTATTTTTCTTGTTTTTTCCACTTTTTTTCTTTCTTTTCTTTACTATATACACTATGTACAATGGAATTTTCCTGCACTGCAACTATTGTGGGTTGCTGGGTCGACTATCCATATACAGTTTCATTCGACTGCCATTAACCAATCCTTGCATCTCTTTGTCTTCTAGATATTGCAACTACACAACACTTCCATCTGTGACAAATTTTATCTCATATGGCCCTAGCCAATGCATCCTGCATTTTCTTGGGTGTTGTAAGTAATTGTTGTCATAGAGGAGAACTAGATCTCCTTAAATATTTTCTTCTTAATGTGTCTATCATGCCAAGATTTATCTCTGGATTTTTTTACTTCCTGATGGAAACCAACCATAATCCTATCTTCTTCTAGTTCCATGAGTTGAGACAATCTTTGTTGATTTGCGCCTCTTTCCATCATGTTTGTATTGGCTGCAATGCACATACTAGGTATCAAATATTCCAAAGGGACTAATTCTTCCTGAACATACACTAATATGAAAGGTATCTTCCCTGTGAGTTTCTTACATGTAGTTCTATAAGCCCATAATACTGCTGGTATCTTCAAATCCCAATCATCCCTGTTCACACTACAAATTTTAGTAAGGAAATTTTCCAATATCTTGTTAAATGCTTCCACTATTCCATTATCCTAAGGATGGTATGGATTGGTATTCTAATGGTATATCTCAAATTCTTCAGTCATTTCCTGAATGGTACTGTTGATCAAATGAGTTCCCTGATTACTCATCAAAATTATAGGGCATCCAAATCTTGTAATTACTTGTTCAAACAGGAAGTGCACTGCAATCTTTTACTGTTGTTGCTTCAACCCATCTGGTTAAATATTATGTCGTTATAATGATATATCTTCCTCCTGATCTTCTAGTTGGTGGGTTAATCAGACCTGCAAAGTCAATTACCCATTTTTCAAACACTTTAAGAGTTACTTGAGGCTTTAAGGGCATCTCATCCCTCCTGGATGGATTTCCTACCCTCTGACAAGAATCAAAAGTATGAAAATATTCATTTTCATCTTTAGAATCTGTTGACCACCATAATACTACACATAGTATATTCGACACAATGGCATTACCCACATAATTTCCTCCATCTATTCCTTCATGTGCTTCTGCTAATATGATAGGACATTGATGTTTCATGACACATCTCCTTAAAATATTTTTTGCTCCTAGTTTATACAAGTGTCCTACAATAAGTTGGTAATTTGTGTCCCTAACCACCAAATTATTCTTCTGCGTAGTGGTGTATTCCTTTGGGGAAAATACTATACTAAAATATTCAATGATATCAACAAAGTATTCATTAACAATCTGCACTGAAAAGAGTTTTGCATCAAGAAAATTATCCTTCAAGATGCTTGGTTCCTCTCCATTAGTTATCTTGGACATAGGATCAGGTCCTGCATTCAATATTCCAAGTTTCACAACTACCTCAAAATCAAACTCTTGAAATAACAACAACCATCTACATATTCTCCCCCCCAACACTGGCTTGTTGATCAAATATTTAAGAGCAGAGTGATCTATGAACATCTTAAAATGTTGGCCTAATAAATAATCTTTGAACTTTTGTAATGCATATAACATAGTCAAACCTTCTATCTTTGTTGTATTATAATTCTTTTCTCACTCTGACAGTTTCCTACTTGCAAATGTTATTGGGTGATCTATGTCACCTTCTCCTGTCTATTTTAATACTGCTCCAAGTGCTATTGAAGAGGCATCCACATGAACATAGAAATCTTTTGACCAATATGGAAACACCCTAATTGGTGTTGTCACCATTTTATCCTTTAAAATGTCCAAACTTTGTTGGCACTCATCATTCCACTGAAACTTGATATACTTCTTTAACAATTTCTCCATGGGTGCAGTAATATGTGCATATCTCTTTATGAATTTTCTATAGTACCCTGTATGACCTAGTGTATCTATCAATTGGTGAACTGACTTTGATGGTGGTAAATTAACAATGACAACAATGTTTGCAAGATCAACCAACAGACCTTGTTTACACACCACATGCCCTAGAAAAATTCCAAATGGTGTGTTGAATATGCATTTTTTAATGTTCAAAGATATTTGACACTGTCTACACCTGTTTATCATTAATATTAACACTTCAACATGATCTTTCAATAATATAAATATTGTCCAATCATCTAGATAAACCTCCAAAAATTTATGTATAAAATCTATAAATGAAGCTACTACTACTCTTGAAAAAATAGCAAGGGAATTCTTCAATCCAAATGAAATCACTATGTACTGATATGACCCCCATTATGTGGAAAATGTATTCTTGTGACGATCCTCTGGTGATATTCTAATCTGGTGATACCCTGAAAATCCATCAATAAATGAGTATTGTTCTTGTCCTCCTACATTCTCGAATACCTCATCTGTAAATGGAGTACGAATCTTGTGGAAGGGATCATGCAGACATGAATTATTCAAATTCCTCAAGTCTACACATATCCTTATATCACCTTGCTTCTTATCCTGAACTACCATAGGGATAATCCACTTAGATTCTTCAACATGTTCTATTATACCAACCTCTAACATTTTATTAATATTTGCCTTCACTTTCTGTTTATAAACTGGATTCAACCTATCGGGTCTCTGTATTATTGGTCTGACATCTAGTCATAAAGGAATCTTCATTTCCCCAAGTTCTCCTGCTACCCCATTCTTTTATGAAAATATCGTGTGAAATAGATCACTATATTCATGTAGTAACTTTGTTATTCTTTCCATTGTCTGGTTGTCCCAATAGTCACCAATACTTGCAATATTTGGATTCTCTTCTATTCCAATATTTACCTTCTTTATCTTCAGTGGTGTAGAAAACTCTTATGAATGTAATTGTGGACCTTCTACTTCTCTTTCCCCTTCAACTTTTTTTATTTGAATATCACATGGGTTTTCTTCTAATGGGTCCTCTTTTGCGACGTGGTAACAATGTAACAACTTTCTGAATGTTTGTCGATTTTGATTCTGATAACATGTTACAATTTCAAATTCAGGTTCTTCAACTATATTCTCTTTTATCAACTTTAATGTTGCATCCATTATTGTATCCTCATGTTCAAATGCAAAGGTGATCACAAAATTCTGCGGCAACTCTACCCAATTTCTAGTTCCTCTGTGTAGTTCCAATTATGTATACCCATTTCTTGGTATGCTTTCCAATGTATGGATGAAGTGATGTGGCCACTCCTCTGGTGGTACCAATATCCATTGGATTATGCATCTATCTATATGTTCTTTGGGATGTCCTATTCCATCATATTTCTGCATATATTTCATCTCTTGTTCTGTGCCAAATCTGATGCGCAGTAATATTTTGCATTGATACCAATCATGGATATTTTCTTTATGAGTACCCCACCAACGTGCAAGTGTTGCTTTCAATGCAATGTCTAAAACTAGTAACCTTTGAATTTCTAGGACTTCTAACTCAAACTTTGTCAAGAATTATTCTAAATCATTTTGACCATAAAAATTTGGAGGTTCTCTTACATCTGTTCCAACCGATCTCAGTGCGCGCGTCATTCTTGCACATCTTATTGTAGATATATCATGTGAACGTTGTTTCCAATTCTCCAGTCCCATGTAAGAATCTGAAGCACACGAAATGATGCTTCTCCAACTAAGAATTCCATTTGTTGTTGGGTTAATGTAATATTCTGTTGGACACACCAACCACACTGAGAGGGGGGGGGGTGAATCAGTGTAGGGATCGTTTTTTTAAACTTCCCTTCACAAAAAATCCTTAGTTAGCAATCACCATTTACTCATCACTTATTACTGTCATTTATAACCAGTTGTATGTGAACATATATCAGCAATAGATAACAAAAATATATATCATCAACAATCCATCACCACAAAGAAAACAAAGAACACAATATGTATGTACAATTTTCTTTTTATTATGGACTACAATCCTTGGGTTTATCAAAAACAACTGAATAGAGTTACAACTCCAGAAGAGCACTAGCTCTGCAATGCAAGACTCAAATTACACAAATCAACACCAACTAAGAAGAGTATTCAATCCTCAACAAATACCAATCTTTCAATAGGTATGTGACCTCTCAGTAGTGTAGCATGCACCCTACCAATAGTGTAGCCTGCGTATGTATGTGGTCTGGCTCACAACAACTTGCGTGTGCCTCCTTAAGATCTAGGGTTTTCTCTCTCCATGAAAACTCAAATATTTTGCATCCTCTGTAACATCCACTTTTTCCCTTCACTGTCTAATTTGCACCATAACCAATCACAACACATATATGCTCTCCAACAAATTACTCCTGATTCCTCAACCATACAATATGAATGTTACTCAATCATGTATAAGTAAATAGTATACTATGGAAACCATATCAGTACTGAAACATAAGAGTGTTGCTCACTCAGTCAATGAAACAATAAAACCATATCAAAACAGTCATACCAAGAATGCCTTAATCATTCACCATACCATAAGAAAGAGTATCCATCAAAATAATCATGTAACCATACTAGAACTTCTATGGCAGATCTGAGCCCATAGAATTTAGATCTGGAACTTGCTTCAGACTTCAGGGACCTTCCACCATCTCACACTCAAGTCTTCATGACTTTATCCAATTGTACGTGCTATGAAATCCTTCAGCCTGTGTGTGTATTCACCCTACCTCACTGTAGCCCGCGTATGTACGCTCTCAAGCTCACTGCGGCCCACATGCTCCTTCAGAAACTAAGGTTTCTAAACTTTCAAAACCTTCACCGTCAAGATCTCAGACTTACTTAAACTTTGATGCATCCATGAGAACTTGCAATCACTCTCTTCCTCAGAACAAAACTTCAATATATGCTCATGAGACCCTTGCCTCTTATTTATACTCTCCAAGTAGCTTCCTTAGAAGCATCCACTAGGACACTTTTTCCACATATCCACATAACCATTTGTCCACATAGCCACCTTTATCCAACTTTGTCCACTTAGCCACTTTTCTCACATGGCCACTTGTCCATTTAACCCACTTTCCTTATTTTTAGGGTTAACCTACTTATAACCACTTTCCATAATTATGAAGTTCTCCATTAACTTTATTATTTAAATAATCCTCTTTGAATTCATCACTTCACTTTATTATTTAAATAATTTCTTCTTTGTAAACACTTTGACTTTGACCTTTTGGGGGCTTCTAGCCAACAATGAGGGTCCTTCAACTTCGCAAGGCCATAACTCTCAAACCGTGAGGAGTTATGGGATGTTCCACATACCACTAGAAATGGAATGACATGCACTACCCATCTAGGATAGTTTCACTGACAAATTCATTGATCTTCATCTCATTGTTCCAGAATTAAGCATGGGTTCTCTAACCATACTTCTAGGATAACTCAAGCGCAAAGCGTATTACCATGAGGGATTTCACCATAAGGGGAGCACTTTGGAGTTCATCCATTTGTACTCCCTATCAACCATGAAAAGACAATAATGAGTCATCTTTACATCAATCCAACTAGAATAACCCATGACAATACATCACTATGACATTGTCACTTTGTCATTGATTCTATGTATGACCACATGATCCAACGATCAATACATCTATGCATCATATATCAATGACAACACATTGATCCATCTTCATCTATGCATGACATCATCTATGAATCATATATCAATGACAACACATTGATTCATATTCATCTATAACAATGGCAATACATACTTGATCAATATGCTATGATAAGGCATTTTTCCTTTGACGTCAATAATTTGACATCAATGATAACATGATCCAAAAATCTCCCCCTTTGGCATTGATGGAAATACCAACATTGATGTCAACACCAATCATTGATGGTAACATGTAGACATGTCATTTCTCTACATCAATAGTCATCTTAATCACATCAATGTGACTATCTATCCCCCTTTGACATCAATGGAAAAGGGTAGTTCTCTCCTTGGGGCGGCTCCCCCTACTTGGATGCCTTGATATTCTGTTGAATAATCTCTCCCCTTTTGAACAATGGATATCACTCTGATGTAATGTTGAATACATATCGCTCATGCTCCCCCTGTGACCATCGCTCCCCTTGGAACCATGTCTCTTTGCTCTTTCTCCAGGTATAGGGATATTTTTCTAAGTATTTATCTTTGCATATAACAAATATCTCCTCCTGAAATCATGGGAAGAAGAATGAATCCCCCTTATGGGTATTTCTCCCCCTTCCTTCTCTGCAATATGAACACTATGCTATCACTGCAATATACTTTTGCTGCAAATGCTACCGCTCATCCATAACATAAATAAACTTCTCAAGTATGATCCTCTCTTCCTATGATGATCCTTGGACTTGTCCATGCATCAAACTCGTGCCATACCATACATCATGAAGAAAAATATATGTCAACAATGAATAGAGAATCATGAACAAAATATCAACCATGTACATCATGTGCCATATTGTGTGCCAACCATGCACAACACCCATGTACATCAATACCATATAATGTACCATAAGATACCATCAATGAAGTGTATCAACCATATTCAACTGTGTACCAACCAAATGCCTCTACCAACATGCCAACCATGTGCCTCAAATAAGTGTCATATCACGTATTATATTCCTCTACCATGAACCAGGTGCCACAATCATGTATCTCAACCATTAAGCATCATAACAAGTGTCTCAATTATATCATCCCATACATCATGTACCAAAACAAGTGCATAAACCATGCAAAAAACCTCAACAGAATGAACTGCGATCAAGATGTGATTGCATACATGTATTCCATATCAACCATAAACTATGTGCCAAACATGCTGCTAGTAGGTGACTCTAACAATGTACCAAAATTGTACTAATCATGCATCAAATATAGATCAAGCTATGTGTTAGCACCTTGTAAATCTGTTCGGCTGATAAACAGACGACAGGGGTAACTATTTCAACCAACTTTGAGATCTGAAACTAGACTTTCGGATCCGGAGAGGGCTCTCTCGGAAAACACTGTCTCAGCACAAGATATGGCTTTAAATCTGTTGGCTAGATTTAACACCTTTGAAATAATGGGTTTTGGTTATATTGGCGCAAGAGAGTAATAACTTGGGCTATGAATTTGGTTCAATAAAATGATAGAAAGAAATGACTTGGTGACTGAACTTGAGAGGATAAAGGCTAAGCGAGAAACAATCTTCAGGTTTAAAATAACAATGTGCGGTGGGAGAAAACACAAGAAGAAACTCAGAGCACTGCTGAGGGTGAATTCAGAGTTAAATTTAGAGGAAATATGTTTGATCTAAATGACACAAACAAGGGGAGTTGTGCAACGAATCCACAAGTTCGAAATTTCGTTCCGATTTAGACAGAAAAAGATATGAATAAAGAAAACATGAAGTACATACGCAAAGAAAGGAAAACAATACATCAAACTGCTACAATTAGAATCTTTTCGTGAAAGTTTCAAGACTTTTGCATTAAATTTCGATCGAACTCAAACTACATACAATAGTCACTGTCTATACTAATTTTTCCAACCAACCTAGCTTACATCGAAAAGATTGAATATATAGGCGAGGGCGCCTCTTGGGATGCCCTACTCTTCTAACTAATATCTCTAAAAACTAGGAAACTGACTGTTTGTGCTAAATGACTCTTTGCATGATGATTTTCCAAAAATAGACAACAAATACATCTGGCTACATCATGATTGTTTGTAATCCACCACGAGGGTTTGGTTATCAATAATGTCTCGTCATGAGAGAGTTACGTGTCAATGATTTCCTTCGATCATATATCTGAATGGAGAAGTGTTTGTTAGAGTCCCACTATCTGCTATAACGACTTTGATTTCTGTCGTGCGCTCATTTGTTGGGGGAAATGTGTGCGACAAGTCGCTGATGACTATCATGGTCATTATCAAAATGACACAATGTATTAGGGAAATGTCTCCTTCAAAAATGTCAAGATTTTCTTTCTGTTTGCGGATGCAGGATGAACCCAGCGAATCTTGTTCCTTCTGTTCATTGATGAGAGTTGCACAGGCTTTCTCCTCGGCTGCTTCACATTCTCTGGAATTATTTGCATACCTTTCTTTTGCCAGCCTCTGTTCTTTGCGTAGCTGTATGGTTGTATCCTATGCCTCTCTGATCTGTCTTTTGAGCCACATCATGTTCCCTTCGCGGCCTTGTGCTGCTGACACTTCGATGGTCTTTGTCGCTAGCTGTTGTCTCAGCTCCCTATTTTCCTGGTAAAGTTAGGCGATAGATAGTTTCACCTTCTTAAGATGCCAAGATGGCTCTTGATCATTTGTACCCGTGACATCCATACTCCTCATTCTAATCCCAATTTCTCGGCTTGTACCTCCAACAGGTTCCAACCGAACAATGCACATAAGTAACGTTTCAACGACCGATCCTGTGCGCGACTCGTCTGGGATTTGGGTTTCCCCAACTTCCTTATTTTTATTTGGTCTTCCCCTTCTTTGAGGTATTTGTTGTTGGGGAGACAGGTCTTCTAATATCCTTCCTTCTTGCATAGGTACTTCCATTCCAGGTTCCGCGCGGTGTGATATCATCATTTTTGCGGGTAAAGGGAAAACTCCCTTTATATCCATGGGGATGCCTGTAGTGAGTGAGAATGAATCCCAGTCACTTTGGGGCTCTGTCCTGGTGATTATACCACTTAATGCACCATTTCTTATTTTTTGGGAGTTCACCATGGTACGAGCGCTATTTATCTTGTGCGCGGTGGATCCGACGAATGCCCGAGGCAGAGAATTCGATCAACCTAGGCTTGCGAGAAAATTTACAGACATAGCATGAAACTAATGTCATGAATAAAACAAGTGGAAAACATATGGAATTTATAACAGATCAGGAGGAAGGAGGAATTGTGCCAAGGGACACTGAATTCATGGTGACTGGATGTTTCGAATTGAACTGCATATTTTCCATAACACATCCTCCCATGTAAAGTACAAGCGATAAGGGTTGTAGGGCATACATGATACAAATGCCATGATTTTTCATTCTCTCGGCCTTCATAATGATTTGTAATAGTTATTGCATTTACCAACATGAATTCCATTAACTTCTTGACTCGACCTGGGGCACGTAGAGACTACCTTTTAATAGGACCCGACTCTCTGGGAACAACATACCCATACCATTTACGGATGTTTCGACTTTGACATCCCTTCCCATTTCCAAGGGCCAACCGACCACTTGCTAACTTCAACCCATTCATTTTTACATACCCGACTTCACATGTTTTGACACATGGGCCACAACTCGACTAAAACCGACTCTAATTGAAAGGAAAATGGCGACACTAAGAACTAGCTCCAACGTGGATGTTATCCTCCCCTCGAGGTAGAAAGGAATAGTAGACCAGGTTCCTAACCATTGGGCCTTATTTTGATTCTTCGACACTAAAATATGAAAGACAAAATGCAACCTAAACCTATCGATGCAACTTTGAAAATATTCAGCATAAAATCAATGCCTTCACTTCGGGCTTCAATTTTCTACTAGCCTACTGACTCGACACAAAAAATAAAATGACTATTTACAATGACATACGACCTAAACAGATCTTACTTCGTCAGATAATGTTTGAGGAACCTGCCATTTACAGGCCCCCAACCAAGGCATTCTCCATCTAATCCTTCTAGAAAATAAGCGTTGCTCCTGCAATATGCGTTGACTCTGAATGGACCCATCCAAAGGTGGTCAAACTTTTTGTAGTTTCCTTTATCTTCATTCCTCGCATCCCATCTCAGCACCAACTCCCCTACCTGAAATTCCTCCTTCTTAGAATGCTTGTCAAAGATTTTCTTCATCCCCTCCTGGTGGAGTTGTGATCGATTGTACACCCGTTCCCTCATATGCTATGTGTGAATTAGATGATTTATTCTCCTATGCACGTCATCTAGCTCGACCTCCCACTCTTGCAACAACTTTCTAATGGGCATCCCCAGTGAGGTAGGAAAAATTGCATCTGTGCCATACATAATCTAGAAAAGAGACATTGAGATAGACTTCTTGGTGGTGACCTTGTCTGCCCACATCGTGTAAATACTCTTTTTATACCAAGCCCTCTTGTTGTCTTCTAGGAGCCTCTTGATGATCCTGGTCAAGCTTTTGTTCGAAGATTCAGCCAGCTCGTTTCCTTGTGGGTAATATGTTATAGAGTGCCCCAAGGTTATAATGTAATCCTGACATAACTTCTCCATCCTTTTGGATTTGAATGCAATCGTGTTATCTTTTATGAGCTTGATGGGGCATCCAAATCTCGACAAGATACTCATCTCCAGAAATTGGATGATGACTGCGCCGATAGCTTGTTTCGTGGGGATCGTTTCTATGCATTTCGTGAAGTAGTCTATGGCTATGAGTATCCAATTGTGTTGTGTTGAGGATGGGAAATTTGTTTCCCCTATGAAATCCAAACCCCATTGCATGAAAGGTGCTTCGACTGAGATCAACTTTAGTGGAAAGTGCTACAACTTTCTCTGTCCATAGAAAATATGACACTCGTGGAAACTTGAAACTTCTTTGTGCATGTCCACGAAGATTGTAGGCCAATAGTAACCCTCTCTTAGGATTTTGTGCATGGTGGTTTTCCAATAGTGGTGTCCCCCACAGTCACCTTTGTGGAATTCCTCGATAGCCTATTTCATGTCATATTCTAGCAAACAACTCAAAAATATCCTTCCAGGGTTCTTTCAGTAGAGTGAGTTATCCAAGATGCATAACCTAACTGCTTTGATATTTAAGAATATGGCCTTGGTATTACTTAAACTCGGAGGGGCCTGCAGAATTTTCAACACATAGATGATGTCTACATACCACGATGAATCGAAAAATGCTTGAGACACTCGCACAATCATTTCTTCCTAAGGGCCCTCTGACAGATCAATAATAAAGTTGATCCCCACAGGGTCGCAGTTTGACTGTGCCATCATCTTTTCCAAACTCTAACCCTTAATTAGTTTCATATGCTTGATCTCAAGATCATATTCCAACATGGCCGCTATCCACTTGCGTCTTCTCCCTTCAGGGTCAGGTTGAGTCAGGATATCCTTTACTGATTTACTGGGCACATAAGCAATGACATCAGAGTGAATATGTACATATTGAACTCCTTCAAGGATTTCACTAAGGTGTATGCTTGTTTTTCCATAATGTTGTACCTTAGTGGAGCATCCCTCAGTGTCCTGCTGAAATAGGCTATAGGATTCTTGAAGTTCTTCTCGTCTTTCTGCAACAACACACCGACAATCGTATGCTCCGAGGCGAATGAAAATAGGATGAAATATTTCGTGAAGTCTAGACTGGCTAGCATAGGAGCTCTAGTCAGCGCCACCTTGATATCTTTAAAATATTTCCTGGCTACTGGATTACACTTGATCTCATTCCCCTTCCTGAGCATGTAAGTTATGTGCTTTATAATTTTTTCTAGGTTCAGGATGAATCTTCTCAACAAGTTTACCTTTCCCAGGAAGGATTGCACTTCCTTCTTACTACACAGAGTGCCGATTTTTAGGATTCCATCAACTTGTTGATGGGGCCTAAATCCATTTAACTCAACAGCAGGAACCAAACCCACCGCCAAGGTGCAATTAGACTTTGCAGTGTTTAATGGTGGAAGGGTTCTCTAGATCTATCGATCTGGCCGAAATAATCAATGCTCTTTACATTTTCTTGTGAAGGATTTCTCCTCCAGTTCATACGTTCTCTTTTTTTTTTTTCTCTTAGGTAGGACTAAGATGAGATAAAGCCGATATAAACCAACTAGGTAACAAAGTGGGAAAAAACTGAACTACTGGAGAAGAGGTTGAGCTTGGGATAACCCTTTACTCTAACGTGCAAACAATGATCATCTACCATAGGCCTAGTACTAATACGTTAACCATGTGAATATTCCAATTACTGACTGCAATACAAATTATCAGAAGAAAACATGCGTGTGATAAACGATGACAAATAAAATAATTCACTCAACTCTAATCATCAATCACATAATAACAAAAAGATTCATTTTCATCATTAAATAAAGAACTGTAAAACATTGCATCAAATAACTTCTTAATAGATTTAATAGCTCTTACTCGTTACAACATCCATTCATGAGACGAGATAGGAAATAGTTCTTCTCCACATCCAATCATACACGCATTTGATGAAAAACATAAACTTGTCTCTAGTGCAGAAGGACTTCTTAATTAAAGGGAGCTCTGAAATAGTTCTTAACAAAACAAAAAATGAGAGTTTCTTGCAACAACCATCGACCCTTAACTAATTGGTCGATACTCCAATTTATAACATAAAATTAACTATTCACCACATGTCGTTCTCTTCTATCAAGTCTTCTAAGAGTCATCTCGAGATATCACTTAAGAGGGTGACTCTTCTCATACTCCGACCTCTAGATGAACAACTCCTCGCAGGTGTTGGCATATGGGAATCTATGTTGTTCCATCGAGGCCGCATAAATCTCTCTTATTTCTACCATATGTGCCTGATACTTGACTAGACTAGAACTTAACTGTTGCAACATAGCCTGAGATTTGATCAGGTATTCCATAAACTGTCATACCTGACCCGGTGTCATGTTTGTCACCTTTTATATCTCTTCGACCCATGATGAATCTTGCTCGGTGTGCGATTTGAATATGTCACGCAAGTCGACAAAGTCGTCAGCCATTCCAAATTCGGGGAGCTTGATATCCTTCATTTCCTTGTTGATTTTGACCCAGATCTTCTCGCACTTGGCTCATTTTTCTTGAATCTCCCAATGAGGCTCCCGCGCCATGTTTGCCCAATACTCGGAGGCATATTTCCTGCAATAAAAATATAAAATAATTTAGGGCCTTTGTATAGAGAAACATTAGATAAAGTGCATATACGAAGGGTAAGTACAAAAAATCCAGACTGGTACATACCTGTAAATCTTGCTAATTGGTAATTGGATACTCATGTGATCTCAACTGCTTTGAATTGCTAGTTTCTCTCCTCTAGATGCTCTGAAACTCCTTTGCGCACATAATGGTTTCGTTTATAGTGGCTCAAGAGAATTTAAATGGGGAAGAACTTACCGTGTCACATCGAACAATTAATTCGGGTGATGAGTGAAGTTCAAACAAATCTACCGTCAAATCTCTGCAAATTTAATTCATCGTGGTTTGATGGTGGAGGCACGGAGGGTGATGTGTGCTATCGATAAATTCAGACGGTCCTTTTGATTTTCACATGAAGTAGTAACTAATGCGATATTTGGAATTAATTAGTCCCTTAAATTCTTCGAATCTAAACGTATCTAGCGCTAAAACGTCCCATTGTTTCACTTTCCTAGTGGGCGGATCGGGGATCGACAATGTGTTATGGATGTTTTCATTGATATCCTTCTATGAAAAAACTCTGACACCAATCGATTTCATCGTATGGTGTTGACGTGGAAAAATTATCTCGGGACACGTGGCAATGAAGACCGGTGACTTAACTCATGATTATTAGTCGGAGTCGGGACTTTCCTCTAGTTGTGAATTCTTAAACTAAACCTGGGATCACTGATGCTGAAAAAGTGTCGGGGATCAGAGATAAGGGATAAACCTATCGCGCATTTTCCTTTGGGTTAGAGTCTTCGAAATACTGTCGATTCCGAAATGATTTTGTAATTGGTGATCAGGGGAAACTCCTTGGCATGGTCGTAATGGTTGTCGTGATTCAATTTTCTCTGATTCCAACAAGCGCGTCGGGTATCGGCTGCCGACGATATCGTTTCCTTTCCCTTTAATTGTTACTCCCTTCACCTTTTACTGATGCCAAAGGGGATCTAATGTCGGTGATCTCCATATGTGATACTTGTTGCCAGACAAAAACTTCCTTTTTCCGATGCCGGTGAAGATCGACACTCGACGATTGCAGTTTTTTCAAGTGATTTTCTTTCATCTTTTAATTCCTTCCGATGTCGAATTTGGGCACATTGGGTGAAATGTTTTGGCTATTGATTCTTTATTTAAAAGTCAATCCTTTTAATTCATGGGTTTTCATAGATTCAAGCAAACTTTGAAATAATTAATGAGAGTCAAGATGATAAGATAAGGAAATTTTTTTCACAATGAAGTCGAATTAGACAGTGCAAAATATCAAGTGGTACCCAAAAAGTAAAATTTGACATAGTCTTTTTTTGGGTGTGTTGAGTGCTCAACAAATGGTGACTTGCTGGGCAAAATTAGAATCTTCGTTCCTCCTTCAGTCTCGGATGATGAAAAAGCTGGTGGAGAACTTAACTAGTTTTAAATTAGAGCCTCTTTTACCTTTTCATTTGAAATTCTCCGGTTGATGCCTCCAGGTCTACCTATGGGGTTTTCAACCTTTATTCCTCCTTCATTTCCTATAACCCTAACTCACGCTCTCTTTGAAAAAAATATAGTAAAGCATTCATTGGCACAGATCCTTTTGTTACCTTTACTCACTTGCTACAGTGTTGCTCCACTACCAGTGAGTGTCCATGGCCCCAACAGGGATATCTGCATACCTTCTCCTACTGTGCGCTCATTTGATATAGTTGACTTTTATTTCGACATAATTCCCTGAGCGAGTGAGAGAGGAGGATGTCTGTTACTTGCAAAAATCTGAGGTGGTTAAGGTGAAACTCACTAGCTCTATCTCTAAGGTGCATGTAGTCCTTTACAACTTTCCTTCTTTCCCTTAAGGTCTTACCAGACCACTAAGAAGACACTTCCGCATTTCTCCAAGGTTGTTCATCTGTGTAGGTTAGATAGAGAATCCCTTGAGACAACCGTATGTTCCTAATCATTTCTTGTGTTTGTATGTGAGCGACAAGTTAGGAAGAGAGTTTGCTATGTCGCATGATTTGAGGTCAACCATTGTCTTTCTAAACACAATGTTTCAAAAGTGCAAAAGTAAGATCACAAAAGATAAAACAAAAAAGTATGAATGAAAAAAAGATAAATCGACGCATCAAGAAATAATATATATATATATATATATATATATAATGAAAATATTGTTTTAGGGCTTGGCCATTCACTGGGAGGGTTTTAGGTTCCCCCCTCATATTCTGCAGTCGATATGTGCCTAACCCAATCTTCTCGGCCACGTAGAAAGGTCCAAGCCATAGATTTGGAAACTTAGAATGTTTTCCTTTAGGCTCATTTGTTCTGTCCCACTTTAAGACTAAGTCCCCTACTTCAAAATTCTTCTCTTTAGCCTTATGCTTATCAAACCACCTTTTAACTATCTGCTGGTGAGCTAGGAACTTTGATTTATCTTTCTCCCTTTCTTCTTCTAGCATGAGCAGGGTGTCAATCCTTTGTTGTATGACTGAGGAGGGATCCCCTCTTGGATCTTGGGCAAGTTGAAGAGATGGAATATAAAGTCTGTTTGGGAGAATGACTTCCCGCCTGTATACTAGAAAGTATGGGGAATTCCCTATAACTTCCTTGGGTGTGACTCTATCGTCCCATAAAGAATTAGGAAGTGCGTTATGCCAATTCTTCTGGTTGTCTGTAACTATTCTATTTAATATTATTACTAGGTTCTTATTAGTTGATTTTGCCACTCCATTTCCCTGTGGATAATAGTTTGCGGAGTATTTAATTTTGATTCCTTTATCTAGAGCAAACTCCATTAATAGGGTGGAAGAAAAGTAAGATGCATTATCAAAAAAAAGGACATAAGGGACACCGAACCTTGTGATTAGTTGTTGTTCTACGAATTGGATTACCACCTTCTCTTTTACGTGAGTCAGGGGAATGGCTTCTGCCCATTTTGTGAAATAATCGAAGGAAGTAAGTATGTACAAATGTTGGTTTGAATAACTTGGTGTAATTTTCCCTATGATATTTAACCCCCATTGTTCAAAAGGCTAGAAACAATCATCGGTTGGAGTGGGACAACTGCTCTCTTCTCCCTCCCATCGCTTATTTGACAAGTTTTGCAGTTTCTAGCATATGTGTGAGAATCCTTGAACAAAGTGGGCCAATAATAGCCAGCTCTTGGTATCTTATGAGCAGTGCTGTCTCCTGCAAAATGTCCACCTACAACACCATCATGGAGTTCCTTTAGAACCTTGTCTTCATCTCCACATTCGAGGCATATTAAAAGTACCCCATCATAATTAACAAGGAAGAGTACCGAATATATGAGAAGATATTGTGTAGATTTTAACCTGAGAGCCTTCCTTTCCCTAGTGTTGAGGTTTTCTGGACAGGTCCCATGGTGTAGGAGATAAGTCAGTTTCTCATACCAAGACTTTTGTCCCAGGGAAATGTATGAAGCTTCACCACACCATAATGCCATTTCGTTCTCCCATCCAAGGTATTCATTTACTTGATCTTGAGCTTCATCTTCCATTTTTCATAACCCTTGTCCTTTAACTAGTTTAATAGGTTTTATATCTAGATCAAATTCTTGAAATACTACCATTCAATTTCCTCTTCTTTCCCCCATATCCTATTGAGTAAATAGGGATCAGGCTACAGGGCGAGGTGCGATTACTTTGGTGTGGTTCTTGAGGATGTAAGATCTGAAATGATTTACTGCCTTATAAACCACATAAGCATGTTTATCTATAGCATGATAATTTAGTTTTCCCCCCTGAAAAATAGTGCTCATGAACGATACCGGGGCTTCATTTTTGTCATCATCCATCTGAGTTAATACCGCGACTAACGACTGGTCAGAGGCGAAAGTATAGAGGAAGAAATATTTGTTGAAATCGAGACTTCACAGCACTGGGGATTGAGAGATTGAAGTTTTAATATTGATGAAATCCTTATTTCATTCATCATCCCACTTAAACTCAACATCCTTATGAATCATTTTTTGTAGGGGTTCGATAGTTTCCACGAAATCGACAGTGAAATTCCTCGCAAAATTGGTTTTCCTGATGAACGACTGCATAGCCTTCTCGTTGTAAGGTAATGGAAGTTGAGCTATAGCCTTAATTCTTTCTGGGTCTATGCAAATGCTTGCTTGAGATATGATGTATCCTAACAATTTACCTTCCTCAACACCGAAAATAGTTTTTTTAGGGTTTAAGGATATTCTATATTTCTTACGCCTTTAGAAAATTCGGGTTAAGTGTTGGATGTGATATTCTCTATTCTTTGAGTACACAGTTACGTCATCCAAATAAACTACTATGCATTTGTTGATAAGTCCCTAAAATTCCACGTCCATATCCCTCTGGAAGGTTTCTCCTACATTGATTAACCCAAAGGGCATGCGTTTATAGGAAAAGGTTCCCCACTTGGTTCGTAAGGTATTTTTCAAACGGTCTTCCTCTAAAACTAGAACTTGGTTGTAACTTGAGAAACCATCCAGCAGGGAGAAAATATCAAAGCTAGACATGGTCTGCAAGAGTTTCTCCATTGGTGGGACTAGGTAGTTTTCCATTTCTAAAGCTCTATTGAGGTTTCTAAAATCTATGCATAGGCAAATTTCGCCAAACGTTTTCCTCACTGGAACCAAATTTGCTACCCATGTAGAGTGTCTAATCTGGAAGATAATTTTGGAATCTAATAATTTCTTTAACTCCTGACACATGAGGGGCTCCAGGGATGGATGGTATTTTCTGAGATTCTGTTGGAAGGGTTTTACTTCAGGATTTAAGGGGATAGTGTGTTGGATGATACAAGTATCATAAGTTTTCAGATCTCAGTAGGACCACACAAAGATATCTTGATACTGTCTAAAAAGTTTAAGATAGGCCTTACTTTCCTCTTTAGATATTGTCTTGCCGAGGTTTACATTTTTAGGGTTTTCTGGGGTTTTGATATTTAGAGTTTCATGCATGGGACATGAACTACTGATCTTTGCATTTTTTGACCCCTTAAATATTTCTTTTAGGTCAAAAAGGTTCTCTAAATTAGCTATTCACTTCGGAATTGTGTGAGACTTTGATATGTTAGTTGGTTGATCTGTCCAAGGATTGACCTCTGTTGATTGTTCTTGGAATACTTCATCGTCAATAGCCAAGTGTTTGAAATTATCTTGGTTAGTCATAAAGTTTATGATATGTTCATCTCCTTCAAATACATTCCAATTAGAAATGTTGTTGAACAGTGATGGCTTGTAGAGTAGCTCCATAGTGAAACATGAGGCTTCATAATCTTCTAGAGGTGACAGCCTTGAAGCCGCGGTGGTCATGGAATCAACAAGAATTTTCTTTTCTCTGGGAATCGTTGTAATATTGAAAGCTTCAAATTGCTTTATTAACTTGTGCACTTCCTGCTGGTAATTCTTTAGGTGCAGGGAGTTACAATGTATAGTATTCCTTAATTGTATAACAATGATTTCAGAATATTCGAAAACCTTTAATTCTTTGACGTTTAGGTCTATGGATTTCTTTATCCCCTGTACTAGAGCTTCATTCTCGATGGTATTGTTTGTGCACTCAAACTCAAGTCTACAAGATAGAAAATGTCATTTACCTTTAGGATTAATGAGGATTCACCCTGCCCCATACCCTTCTTGCGATTTAGAGCCATCAAAGTATAAGGTCCAAAGTTGTGGGTAGAATATTTCAACTTCTTCTTTCCTATCACTTTCCTCTTTTCCTCCTATTTTTTCTATGATTTCTAACGTGGGTTCTTTGTAGAAAAGGGTTTCTTCTGCCGTCGTCGCCAATTCCTCCTGAAAATCCATTTCAGAGTTTTTGGTAAGGGGAACATTAGATGAGAGAGGGGAAAAGTTCCCGAAGTAGGAATCAGAAGAATAATTTCCTAGCACATGGAACTCTGCTGATGAGGGTTCGTTTAGGGTTTCTAGTTCAGTGACAATATGTTTCATATATCTTTCCCTATCAATTCTGATCATATTTTTGTGTCCCTTTAATGGTATCCAAAGGCACGCCCAATCTGTACTAAAGTATCTGTTTAAATTCTCATACCAATCTTGGCTTAACAATAACCCATAATATTTTGAGCTATCTACTACAATGATGTAAATCACTTGCATAAACTTAGGATGGTCACTGTTGGTCACTATAATTGCTTATTTAATTTAAACAATCAAGTGCTACATAAATTGTCAACCTAGGGAAGTCTGTTTATTTCAAAGGTAACCACACACTATATATGCTCAATTTCAAAAGCAACCTAGAGTTGTAGTAAAGGAAACTATATTAATCACACTTGCCTTGAATGAACTGAAATTCTAACTTGGATTATAGAAAAGCAATCTACCTATTGCAGAGCTCAAAGTTTACAGAAATGATTAATTGAAGAATCCTGGATTACATTAAAGTAACAATAAGATATTGCAACAGAAAGACCAACTATTCTGTAACCAGAGAACATGACCCTATTCCCAAAGCAAGAATCTTCAGCACCTGTTTCCGATCATCACACTTCATGAACTTATTTCTTAACTGAAATAATGCACACTGAAGGCTATCTATATCCTAACAGAGAACAAGACCCTAATTCCTTCCCAAAGCAGGAACCTTCAGCACCAGTCTCTGATTAGCACACTCATGGAAGTAATTGAAGGCTAACTATTTATAACAGAGAACAAGACCCTAATTCCTTCCCAAAGCAGGAATATTTAGCACCAGTCTCTGATTAGCAAGATTTCATAAATTCATCACACAGGATTGCTAACTAAAATGATTAACAATTACCCAAGCATGAACCACATGAAAACAATGTAACATTCAGTAAAGCAGAGTTCTTAACAAGACAGAGTTCAATAGTGTTTCAACAAAGCATAATTCATTAAAGTAGTGTTTCAGCAAGACAAAAATTAATCAAGGCATAAACAGAGATGACACTAACAAACTATAAAACTAACGAGTGAATCTTGTGAAGAAGGTGGGCCCTCCTATTAAGCCCTAATATTGGCTCATTACCACTTAATTGGGGCATATTATATTAGTAATGTTAGTTTATTTATGTCGGCTTTAGGCCATTAGTTGTGATTTATATTAGTAATGTTATTTTATTTATGTCGGCTTT
>SNQJ01S0007438.1:2365-13378 GCA_010110895.2 Picea sitchensis | reverse complement strand
TTTTTTTTTAAACTTCCCTTCACAAAACCTCCTTAGTTAGCAATCACCATTTACTTATCACTTATTACTGTCATTTATAACCAGTTGTATGTGAACATATATCAACAACAAAAAACAAAAAAATATATCATCAACAAGCCATCACCACAAATAACACAATATGTATGTACAATTTTATTTTTATTATGGACTACAATCCCTGGGTTTATCAACAATAACTGAATAGAGTTACAACTCCACAAGAGCACCAAATCTGCAATGCAAGACTCAACTTACACAACTCGACACCAACTGAGAAAAGGATTCAATCCTGAACAGATACCAGTATGTCAATAGGTATGTGACCTGTTAGTAGTGAAACACACATATGTATGCACCCTACCAATAGTGCAACTCATGTATGTACGCGGTCTGGCTCACAACAACCTGCATGTGCCTCCTTAAGATCTAGGGTTTTCTCTCTCCATGAAAACTCAGATCTTCTACATCCTCTGTCACATCCACTTCTTCCCTTAACTGTCTAATCTATACCATAACCAATCAAAACACATATATGCTCTCCAACAACTTAATCATGCTTCCTCAACCATACAATATGAATGTTACTCAATCATGTATAAGGAACCAGTATACTATGGAAGCCATATCAGTACTGAAACATATGAGCGTTTCTCACTCAGTCAATGAACCAATAAAACCATATCAAAATAGTCATACCAATAATGCCTGAAGCATTCACCATACCATAAGCAAGAGTATCCATTAAAACAATTATGTAACCATACCATAACTTGTGTGGCATATATGAGCCCATATAATACAGATCTGGAACTTGCTTCATACTTTAGAGACCTAGCACCAGCTCACACTCAAGTCTTCATGAATTTCTCCAAATGTATGTGCTCTGACCTCCTTAAGCTCATGTCTGTACACGCCCTACCTCACTATAGCCCGCGTATGTACATGCTCAGGCTCACTGCAAACCGCATGCTCCTTCAGAAACTAGGGTTTCTGAATTTCTGAAACTTTCTCCGTCAAGATCTCAGACTTACGGAAACTTTGATGTGTCCATGAGAACTTGAAATCACTCTCTTCCTCAGAATAGATATTCAATATATGCTCATGAGAGTTATATTTACAAGAGACCCTTGCCTCTTATTTATACTCTCAAGGTAACTTCCTTAGAAGCATCCACTAGGCCACTTTGTCCATATATCCACTTTATCCACATAACCATTTGTCCACATATGCAACTTTATCCAACTTTGTCCACTTAGCCACTTTGTTCACATGGCCACTTGTCCATTTAACCCACTTTCCTTATTTTAAGGGTTAACCTACTTATAACCACTTTCCACAATTAGAAATTTCTCCATTAACTTTATTATTTAAATAATCCTCTTTGACTTCATCACTTCACTTTATTATTTAAATAATTTCTTCTTTGTAAACACTTTGACTTCTTTGACCTTTTGGGGGATTTTATCCAATAATGAGGGTCTTTCAACTTTGTAAGGCCATAACTCTCAAACTGTGAGGAGTTATGTGATGTTCCACATACCATCGAAAATGGCATGACAAGCACTATCCATATAGGATAGTTTCACTGACAAATTCACTGATCTTCATCTCATTGTTCCACAATTAAGCATGGGTTATCTAACCATACTTCTAGGATAACTCAAATTCAAAGTGTCTTCTCGTGAAGGATTTCACCATAAGGGGACCAATTTGGAGTTCATCTATTTGTACTCCCTATCAACCATGACAAGACAATAATGAGTCATATTTACATCAATCCAACTGGAATAACCCATGAGAATACATCATTGTGACATTGTCCCTTTGTCATTGATTCTATGCATGACCACATGATCCAACGATCAATACATTAATGCATTAATCCATCTATGCATCATATATCAATGACAATACATTGATCCATCTTCATCTATGCATGACATCATCTATGCATCATATGTCAATGACAACACATTGATCCATCTTCATATACAACAATGACAATACATACTTCATCAATATTCTATGATAAGCCATTGTTCCTTTGACATCAATCATTTGACATAAGTGACAACATGATCCAACATCTTCCTCACGTGCAATAGTTCTATAAAACCGATTTATCTCTTCTGTAATAAAATTATCTATCACAAGTTCAACATATTTTCCACCTTTTGAAGGATCTAGTGGTTCTATGAATCTATATTCTCCTGATTCAAAAATTGTCTTCATGGTCCTCAAGTTGATGATAGGCTGATTATGAAAAGCTCAATCCAGTCCCAACAATGTTGGATAATGTTTAGTATTATCCACTATATCCATTACCTCTAAATCTGTCATAGTGCACACACCATTTAAATCCAATGGTATTCCTTTCAATTGACCAATTGGTATCACTTTATGTTGGTTTTCGAATTTTAGCTGAATAGGTGAATATCCCAGTGTAAGGTCCCCCATACATTCCCATGTGTTCTTAGGAAGAACATTTACTTCAGATCCCAAATCTAATATGATGTCACCCATGTTAAAGTCTCCAATATTTGCATTCAGTCTGAATTCTCTATTTGTTCTTGTCTTCCTATGGATATGATTTAATTTCTTTTGTTCTACTTGTATATCTTCTTCAGAATTACATTTTTCTAACAACCCTAGTAACATTTGTATAGATGTTTGATCATTCAATAACTTCAAGCAATATACCGGAAAGTTTCTTAGATTACTTACCTTTTCTGAAGGCTTATCTCCACTAGTATGATCATATGGATGAGGCATATCATACACTGACACATCATATCCAGGTTGTGCATTTGAAGTAGAAGCAATATTTTCCTTCAAAATTTCTTGTCTGGACTCCTTGAATGTCTCTTTCTCCTTGTGCGCATCAATTTTTTTTTTTGAGGTGTTGTATTCTTTTTGACCCACTGGTATTTTTCCAGATTATCCTTTGCTTCATCTTCTCCTATCTTGGTTCCACCTCCAGTAACTATATTGATATTTTTCCCATAATCTTCTCTAGTTTCTGTGACAATCCATTGAACATTCTAGTTATTCTGATTCCTTTTCTTTTGTATCTTTGTCAGAAATGTCAGACAATATTTTGTAGTATGATCTTCTTCTCGATAGTACATGCATGTCACTGGTGGTAGTTGACATTCCCTTCCATAATGTCTAGGTTGCTAAGAATTGTGGTAGGTTACTAATCCTCTACCTCTTCCAAATCCTCCTCTTCTGAATCCTCCTTAGTTTCCTTGATTACCTGCACGGGGTGCATTATACTATGTTACTTGATTATATTGAGGTGGATGCAAACTATTGCACATTATTACACTATTGCGCAAGTGGACCTTGTTGAGGAAAAGGTATGGAAAACCTTACTCAAACATTTTCAGATGTTATCGGGCTAAGACAAGATAGTTGGGAATGTCACCCAGGGTTAATAGACTCAAATTGTTTTCTTAATCCATGAGTATTAATTGCAAAGGACCAAGGCTAGTTTTTATGTGTTGTATATATTAATGCAAAAGAAGTAAACTTAAACAAAGTTACATGAATGTGTACACAAATTATACAATGTATATATGGAGACCAAAGAAAAAGAATGAACCAGATCATTAAAACACATGTGTGAGACTGGAATAGTAATATGATTTTTCATTTCTTTCATTCTGAGATACAAAACTAAGTTCTCTCTACAAACCCCTCAAGGGTAGGGACCAAAATCAAATTTAGAAGTATTCGATGGGAACCATACAAAAAGACTCTGACAATCAAGAAGAAAACCGAAGATAAAGATCTTGATAAACCTACCACAAAATGGTGTCACTTGACTCTGCAAGATATTCTTTATCAGTTATGAAACTCAATTCATGCACACAAAAAATACGCAGGCTGTCAAAGATAAAGCATACACCTTCAAAACAAGATGCTGGAATATGTGATTTAGTTTTTGAATCCTATAGCCTTCAATAAGACCCTGTTATCATCAAGAGGATTAAGCTTTCTAGTAAACTCGAAATGAATGAAAGTTGAAAGTATCTCACTAGTATAGAGAAAACCTTATGGTTGTGTTATCATTTGGTATTTTCCTTGGGCTGTATCAAGGAAACCATTTAAACCTACTTTAGACTCTATTTCTGACCTAATACAATCAGAGAGGGATCTCTAAATAGCCAAAGGATTTCACACTCAAAGATATTCAATATTCACACTTAGAAGGTCATATTTCTAGTAGGAACATTTTTTTTTTTTTTGAAGATGGTAAGACAAGTGGGAGGGGGTACCATTGGGCAATGGAGTCTAGCATGAATCTTACAGACTTGTAGTTTCAACTTAGCTAAACTCTACTAACAATGTCTGAGGCATATCAAGTATTATGTTAAGGAAATATGGATAAAGAATGGTAGAGGATAGGAGAACAAGCCCACTACAGTAGAAGAATTAAAACAATGAATTTATATTACAACTTTAGACAAGATAAACAATGAGTGACTGCTGAAAATAGAGCACTGAAAGAAAGTGAATTATGAAATCAAGAAATCATTTAACATAACATAATACAATCTATATGAAGATGAGTTTATATAATGAATCTCTATCATGTACTCTTATATCATATTAGAAATAAGAACACATTTATGAAAGAATAAAACACGAAAACATGTTGGACAATAACACTCTAATGAATCTCAGAAAAGTAGCAAAGTAGCTTTTGCATTCACTTGCTAAAGGATAAATAGATCATCTCATCATACAAAATCCTCTCTCCCCATGAGAGTCAAACCCTCTTTTTCTCTTGTTCAATGAATATATAGCAATATAGGTCCTTTCCAACTCACTAATTCGAACTCCAACCCCTTTCCCAAAATAGAAACAGTTACAAACAAAAAATGACACGTTTTAACTGACTTCCTGCTTTTCAGGAGGTGAAATTATGAAAAATAGGCTTCAAAATTCCACTTGTTATTCTCAAACCATAATATATGTGTAAAATATGAGAACAGTTTTTGTATATAAGATCGTTATAAGGAAAAAAATCTCTCGGTTTCTTTAAATTCATCTCCAGATGCCCGAAATACATGTTGAAAAAACATGTCTCAATAAGGAAATCATGAAAATTGAAAAAAATGGGCTCAAAGATTCCTTTGAATCTCACAATCCGTGAACCCTGTGTGAAAAATGAAAGAGTTTAATGTTATTGGGTCCGTTATTGACAATAACCACCCTTGGATTTTGAAAATTCATCCTGGTTCACTCGAAAATCCTCTTGGAAGTAAAATGGTCAAAAATACTAGTTCAACAGTCTTAGAACAGAGTTTCCATAGCACATTTCGTAGCGCATTTCATAGAACTTGCCTAAATTCGTAGCGCCTGAGCCAGTTCGTAGCGCCAAAGGAAAATAAAATAGCCAAACCCTTCCTGACCTGCAAACAAGACAACAAATCTCATGGAGTACGTGATGGCTATGAGGTTGATGCTGGTAATTTTGAGGTTGCACCAGGATGCTTGCAACCTATCCAACCTACAACCCTCTTCCTTAACTAGTTCATAGAAACAGTTCACAGTGCCAACTCAACTATAGATTTCATACTTAAAGGAGGTTGTTAGTTTATGGTATGACATAATCAATGCAGAAATGGTTAAATGTAGGCTTTGAAAACCATACATCCTCCTTTACATGACCAATCTTATGTGTTAACAGGTTGTAGTTCTTCTTCTATTCTCTCCCTTTGTCTCTTCATCTCATTGAGATTTTATTCCTCTTCAATAAGTTAGGGTAGTTCAACTACCTTTCTTTAGTTAAGTCAAATTAAATTAACTAATTAGTTTGAGAAAAATAAATAATAATAATATATAAATAAGGGTCTTAAATAATAACTAAATAGGTGGGACCCCTTGTGCCTCCCATATTTAATAGTTTTTGTATGATCCTACTATGTAAAATTGGTATCAAAGCCATGTTTTTGAGATTAATGAAAGAATATTGTGTCCGAGTGAATTCATTTGTATAAGAGCCTTGTGTTCGGAATGTTCAGATTGCTAGATGTGTAAATGAAGATAGCAACCGATGTGATTGCTTGACTATGGTCTCTAGCAGTTGCTGTATGACAAAATAATATCCGTTGAAGCCGAAGAAGGCGTGGAGTGCTATAATTGTCATTTTCCCATAGTAAGTCATATCTTACTGCCTATTACGTTTACTTGCCTGCAGTCGTAAAATATTATTGAAAGTTGTAGTAGTATAAGATGAGTTCACATATAGGCCAATCTAGTTATGATTTGTCCTTTGATGTTAAATATAAGCCTAGTAAATGGTATAAACATCTGTTAAGTTCTACATCTTCTGACCCACTGTATAATACTCGTGTTATCGCTCAAGAATATGAGCCATATGTGAACTGGTGTATGCCAGAAAAAGAACCTTCAAAGATCTATGATATCCCTATGTTTTAGTTTCGTGCCTCAACTCTAATACATTATTGTTCTAGTCATGTTCCTCTGTCTTTAGGACAAACTATGTATCATATTCCTTTACTCAAACAATCATACATTGATTGGGGATTGGAACATGGTTTTAAGTATGTTCATCTTGGCTTAATCCAGTTTGGTATTAACCCTTTAGTTCGCCCAGGGTTAAATACTTCCATTCTTAGTTGTGTTATAGACTCACGACATAATCGGTTCTTCGATGCCCTGATTGGAGGTTTTCAAGCACCTTTTCATAATGGCCCAGTTTGGTCTTCTGTTCTTCCTCGTTTTCAAGTCTCTTTTAAAGATCCCTTCATATCTACTCTCCTTCAAGCATATATTCAGTTTTCCGGTTTTGATATGGCTGAGGCTTCTGACATTGCCCAACTCCATACTACAACATGTCTCAGATTTGTTACTACTACTATGCCAGCCTTGAATCCCAAATTACTCCAACGCACATCTACCAAAAGCGTGGTGGTTGGTCTAGGTAACGTAACTCCACTCACACTTGGTTTTGCCAAGATCTCAGTACCTGAAGAATGGAAAGATGATTATTAGCCAATGCAATCAAAGTATCAGCCTTCTGAAGCACAACAACTGATAGTCGAGAAAACTATGTCTGGAAATCAAGTCTTGAGAATAGGAAGATCTCAAAGTAGTCCTATGCCTGACTTAGAAAGACAAATTTCCTCCTTCTCAACCATATCTTCTACTTCCTTTTCTAATGCTCCTGTATATAAACCAGTTTTTGGTAAATCTGAACTAGATAATCATCTTCTATATCATCAGAAAGGTTCAAAGAAGTGTAAATTTTGTAAATCTTGTATTCCTACCCAATCTCCTTCTATAAAACCTTCTTCATCTACAAATTCTCCATCTCCATCAAATTCGTTTAGAACATTCCAGTCAAAGATTGAACATGTAGGACAACATTCGAGTTGTTCAGAATGCATGGATATTTTAGCCCCTAAAATCAATATGATGAACTACACCTTGCCAAGGGATGATAAAGAAAAAACTGATACACTTTCCCAAAGAAGTTTAGGACCAGGGAATTTCACTCCCTCTTTCAAAAACAATACTTTAGTAGTCGATTTGGACTTTGTCCAATACAGGAAAACAGATCTAGAAAAATCTCCTGATATAGTCAGACTGCAAAATTATTCTAATTATCAGTTTGTTTGCTTAGCTCAAAATCTTGATGATATTGCACAAGATGTCATGCAAACAAAAACAAATGTCAATGGCCTTCATTCAGGAATCGATGCCATTGAGCATAATCAAGATATCTTTAGAAATCAGCTTGGACAGTGTTGATGGGCGAAATTGTCCGTCTGTCAATTGAGAGAGTGGAACCGGTCCGAGGTTGTCTAAATAACCCAAGCCGTTTGGAATGGACCACCCTGATGGGTTTAACGGCTCCGTTAGCCGTCTAATGTCCTAAGAAAACCAAAGAGAAAAATAATCTAAACTAACTAATCTATTTAAAACAAATAAAACAAACTAAAACTAAATAAAACTACTCTAACTATTCTATATACAAACTACTAATTACACTAACTCTAATAATTAGTTGTCTAACTACTTGTTATATTAYAACTTATTCACAAATATAYAATATACACAACTGRYAGATTTGAATAAAACCTGTAAAACTCATTTGATTCCTGCCCTAAGACAGCGAGATATGTTTTTRTTKATTTTTTATAAATAAGAAATAAAACTTACTGAAATTAAACAATCTAATATATTAAACATATATATATCTAACTAAAAATACTAACAAATATATGACAAACTGACCTGGAAGCGCTCCAAGTTTGCCCTGTGTATGATGACTTCGAAGCTGGTTGGAGGAAGTAAACTCACACCGGATTGATCCCAAACGTTTCTCGTAAATGATTGGTTGTGCTGCTCTTTGAGTTGGTTTACAGGACAAACAAGACATAAAAAATCATAACAATTTTATGATTTATAAATCTCTACAATAAGGGAAACCTGTTATGCAAAAACTTATATTTGATAATTCAATCAATGAAGAAGATAAACCTGTCATTCACAAACTAAATTAAACAATTGTTATGTCTTTTATACACTTGGAAGAAATCAGATATGGATTACAGTGATTAAATTATATCATTTTCACATGATTAAGATAGCTAAAGTAGTCGTTAACCACATACAAATTGATATACACAACATGAAACAAAATATTGATATAATGAGAAGCTAAAGCTGTGACAAAACACCAAATTCTGCTTCAGTCTGTATTAAAAATCCATTATCCTTGTTCTCCCCTGAATGAGGATGAACCTTATTACAAAAATCATAAGTATATATAAGTCTTTTCACAAGGTAAAACCTCCTTGTGGATAATATCAAATTGTTTTACATAATCTGGGAAATATCCCAAAATCTCCTATACTAAGAAAATGAAATGCAAGTAAAATCTTTGAAATATCCCCTAACTGCTCATAAACTCAAATGCAAATTCGAATTTACCTGCAATAGAACACAAATGTCAAATTAGAGAGATATTTCAGTAACAAAATACTAAAAAATTGATCCTACAGACTTAGCTACAGAATCATCTGATTCTGTAGCTAGTCTAAAATAGCAAACATGATCAGATAGAAATCAAACAAAATATTTTGAAACAATCCAATTTTCTTTTAATGAACATTAAAATCGAATTACTAATGATTCAAGAAAATTTATTATTCAAATCAAATCAAATTGAAAAGGATGCAATCGAAACAGGATAAGAATGCTCTTCTTTTTAATTGCCATAGAATCGGGTCAAATAATAATCACACTGTTTCATATCCAAATGCAATTACAAGTAAATCGTGATGTAATCCAAAATCGATATAGTTATAATTGAACACAATCATAATCGATTGGTTACAGCTGTGCATAAAATTCATATCAAATACCAAACTCTTACGATTATAGTCAAACGAAACATGCATAACAACATCCACAAACTTTGCCATAGACTTTGTTTGCTGGGCATTACACAGTTAACATACATGACCAAAAATAGTAACCATAACCATCAATAGCAATTGTAATCATAACTGGGTAACAATCAAATCGAATCGTGGTTAAGTCAAATATAGAAACGAATCGTAATCCTGGGCATAATCAATTTCATTCCCAAATCAAATTTAAACAATATATGAATCAAACTGATCATACGGTCAAATGATGTGAATCGATTGGTTGTGTCTATATATTCACAATTTGGTTATGCAATAACAGAATGGTATTTGAATTGGTAAAAAAGACATGGAATATAACAGTTAACTATTATTGCCACCATAACCAATCTCGAATTGAAACGTTGACTGTGTGCAAAATTTAAATACCCGAAACAATCTGTGTTTAGCAAAGATATTAACAACAGAGTATTCAATTGAAATCAAATTGAAACAATTAAATCCATAACACGATCAATCGAATCAAAGCTAAATCCAATCAAAGCTAATTCGAGAAACTAGATTCGATTAATCAAAACAAAATTATATACAATCACGCATGCTTATGTGTCAAAACAAATCCACGGTGTAAACAGAGCTATGGGTTTATCATATAAATAGGTGATAATCATACCAGTGAGGCTGCTCGACAGGTGGGAGGGAGTTCTGAAGAACAGATATGAGGAAATGCATACAGACTCAGAACGCATGTTCCAGCCACTGAAAAATTGACCTGTAAAACAAGAGGTAGATCTCTGTAGTATCTTACTTTCTGAAGAAATTGCATGCAATGAGGGTAAAGGGGCTAAAAAAGGTTCTAGGTTTTCAACGGCTTGAGCTAATTCGAATCCATTTGCCCGGAATCGCTCACGCAAAAACGTGACTCTGGGGCAATTACGGGACAGTTTTCTCTGGCAAAATGAAACCACAACCGACTCTGAAAACCATGAAGGTTCAATTCGCCCTTAAGGATCCAGGAGAGAACACACAGTGATATGGGCTAAGGGACAAGGGTTTGAGTAGATTAGGCTCAGAGATTTTCCCAAAAATCAACAAAGATAACCCTGGTAAGGAGGTAGGCATTAATGAAAAGTGTGTGAGGGTGGTAGAATCACTTACCGCCATGCATAAGAGTTATTATGAAAGTACAAACACCAGTTTACATAGTAGTTCAACCCATTATAGCATAGTTTGACAATGATGCAAATTAGCCGACCAATGAATCAACCGGCAAGTGTATAAACCAACGCGCAATCGATCATTGTGCCAAAGCTTTTAAGCCATAAATCATTCCAATTGAAACCAAAATCAAACATTAACCATGTGCCAATGTGCATTCATATAATCAACCAACCAATAGTTATGAAAACATTAACATAGGAATTATATTTAAAAATATATGTATGAAAGATTTAAACATAATACCCATATATCTTATGAAACTAAAGGTTGATTAGATCAAATAAGAAGCCAATCCAAATACCAATGCATTACATACTTAATGAAATCAAGTCACAGAATCAATCTAAAATGTCCAATGAGT